>PVLA01016056.1:0-22336 GCA_004027455.1 Hydrochoerus hydrochaeris
TAATGTCCACTGAAGCCATGTCTGATGATGTGTGTTTGCCACCCTCAGTCTCCCTTGTTTTTCCCTCTCCTGGATCAGGGCTCTCAGGGTTCTGAGCTGGGGGCCTCCTCCTGCCTCTCTCTCCTGTCATGGCCCTGGCTTCCTCCACACAGGTTACAGTGCAGGTCCCAGCCCCCTTCCCTGTTGGCCACGTTTCCTCTGAAGCACACTGGTGAGGGACCTCCACCCTCTCCTGTCTGCTCTTGTCACTGAGGTGTAAGCAGTGGTTGCATATGCCTGCCCCTCCCCACTGCACCAGCCAAACTTCAGTGGCCTTCACCTGGTTAGTGTGTGCTAGGCACAGGGAATAGATTTGGGATAACTCATTGGGTCCCCGCCAGTGGTGCAGCCCAGTCCAAGCAAATCCCACAAATCTGCTCTGGGGAGGGAGCAACCAACTGAAGTCACTGTCACTCCCAGTTCAGGTTCCTCCTGCCAGATTCCAACATGTCGCCCATTTGGTCGCACCCTTCCTGTGTGTGGGGAGTCTCATTCCCAGCACTGACTGTGGATTAATGAAGGTCCATTTGCCGGCTCCACTCTCTGTTGGGCTCACCAACCCCCAATTTCAGCACTGCTGTGCTTTCTGTGAGTGGTGGTGGGAATGAGTTTGGGTGTCTCTGCCCACTCGCAAGGATTCAAGCTGGTGCAAATTCAGGTTGGTGCAAACTTGGCGGTTCTCTACAAAAACACTGTGTCCCATAATTTTTAGCTGTTTCAGTTGTAGTCCTGACGAATTTGACTAGCTTTGTTATGCTTTAATTTCTTCCTATGTCAAGGGGCTCTATCTCCCTCTGTCTGGGTCTCTCCAGGGTGTTTTATTCTGGCATATGAATTGTTTCTTCCAGGTGGCTTTGTATTTTGTTGCTCACTGGTCGGCCATCTTGACTTCTCATTGGGATTTTAAAACAAGATAATAGGGAATTAACAATAGCTACCACCTTCAGAAGAAAGTCCCCTCAAGTTGCTATATTTCATATTGTTATCTTCTAAATAGATGCTTAGATTGTCATCAGTTTAGGGCCTGAAAAGTCAATCAAACAATACAGGCATTAAGCTGTTTTTTTTTACTTCAGTGACTATCATTTCAGCCTGTGTTTCTCTGAATCAGTCAGTTGCTTATGCAGGAAAGGGGAGTTGAGGTGTTAGTACTTCTTATCTCCCAGCTTGTGCACTGGCTGGCTCACAGGAAGGGGTTAGCTTCTTCTTCATTCTTTTCCCAGGATGCACAGCTGCTTCAGCTCACAGGAAGGGGTTGGGTTGGCCCATAACTGCTGCTGGCTCACAGAAAGGGGTTGACTTCTTGGTTCTTTTCCCAAGATGTATGGCTTTTTCTGGCTCACAGGAAGGGATTGACCCAGCCCACAATTGCTGCTGGCTCTCTGGAAGAAGTTAATTTCTTCTTGGTTCTCTTCCAAGGGATACATGGGTGCCACTAGCTCACAGGAAGGGTTTGGCTCAGCCCCATTATGCTCATTTTAAAAAATAAATTTAGGGAAAATTTTCAGAACATAAGAATTCTAAATTGTACAACTCTGATATTTAGTATATTCATAATATTATGCTAGCAGTACCTTGCCAAGTCCCAAAATATTTTTAATAACTAAAAAAGGAAGCCCCACAACCTATATTAAATATTTACTCTTGATTTCCCCCTTATCAGGCTTCTGTTTCTACTGACTGTTTTATTCTGCATGTTTCATAAAGTGAAAGCATAAGCTACATGCCCAGCCTTTTTTTACTTTTTACAGTATTTTGAGACAGAGTATTGCTAGATGCTAAATTTTCCAGCCTAGGCTTGAACTGTGATTCTCCTGCCTCAGCCTCCCAGTGTGCTAGGATTATAGGTTTGTACCACTACACCTTTTGTGACCTTTGTCTTATTTGTTTTACTTAGCATAATGTTTTCAAATTTCACATACATTGTGGCATAGAAAATGCTTCATTTTTATGGCTGATTAAGGTCAGTCCTTTTCTTTCTCTGTTTTATTCTATAAAATATGTACTGTGTAGCTTTAAGTTTAGTAACCATTTTGACATATTCTATACACTGCTAATTCCATCCAATTTACTCATTTTATTTTATATATATTTTCTACTATCCATCTTGATAAATTACCATGATATATATATAATGATAATATATATGACAAATATATCATAAATATATATATTTACTACCATATATATGTAACTACCATCATACACACAAAATTAATTTTATCATTTGTATTTCTCTCCTGAATTTCTGATTTCTTCATTTCCTAAAGAGCACAGGGCTGGGCTGCAGTTTAAGAAAGTTTTGTTTTACTTCAGGGAGTCAATTCTATCAGGTTCCCACAGTACAAATGTGATTAGACTATACCAGGGCTCTGCTTTCTTGCTCAGTTCTACTGCTGGCTACTAAGCAAAGTCTAGGATTAAGGGAGTGAAAATTGCCTAACTGAAACATTTATTTAGATTTTAGGTTCTTAAGATTCTAATCTATTTTTTAAGCCTGCACTATTATTAATAACACAGGTGCTTTCTCATCTCTACAAAATATCTCAATCTGAGTAATACCCTTCTACCCAGGTCAGCCCATACTCTCAGCTACAGAAGTCACAGAAATTTTCTGCTGACCCATGAGAGCCCATTTCCTTTGGAGCTCAGCTTATCAAAGTTTCTTTGCATCCAAAAAGTATTAAATTGCACCCTAGGATATGATTTTTATTTTATTTCATTTTTTCCTGCTTCTATCACATCATTTTATATCCTACTATCCATCTTTAATAATTCACTTTCAAAGTATTTCACATAAGGAATACTCTATAATCATTTGGAAATTAAAAAAACAAACAAACAATAAAAAACCTGGGCCTTCACCATAGATGGATTGCCTTTAAGGATGCTTGGTTTCACTGGGACAAGGTTAGGGTCTAAGCATAGGGTCCCCTTCCAGGAAGAAAGTTTTGAGTGTGCTCAATATTCTTCTCAAGTGATTGAGATATTAATTAATGACCATTTATTTCTTAAATAGGCTTCATGACTAAGGATTAGTATGAATGTTTTCAGTAATGGCATGGAGTGCCATGTACACATAAACTCAATATGCTCTGTATTGTTTTAGATAATACATGGGGGAAAATTCAATGTTTAGATTCTGTACACAGATTGCATTTGTTTAAGTTCCAATTTCAGTGCTTAAGAGTTATTTAACTTTTAGCACGATTTTTTATAATTTCTCAGAGTTTCAGGTACTTTACTAGAAAAACTGATATGAAAATCCCTATCTTGTAGTAGATTAGACTCAGAGTATGTACTGAAAGATTATCCCTTATTATCAGAGAAGGACACAAATAAGGTCTAAAAGGGATATTATTTCAGAAATATCTGCTTTGCTTTTTAAAGCAGAGTTATACTAAGGAAAAGAGTAGATCATTCAACAATGAAAAAATGGTTTAGGTGAATTAATCATTATTAATGTACTCATTTTAAATTTTACATTATTTACATATTTAAGTTTGTATATACACATTTTTGGTTTCACATGCAGGTTAACCATAATCCTCAGTTTATGCCCTCAATTCATGTACCTTAGCTCATTTTATTTTATTCATTCTCTTATATTCTTACTTTTCTTTTTTTTAAATCGGTACCAGGGAAAGAACTCATTAATGCATGCTTGCAAGGCAGGCACTTATGCTGCTGAGCTAAACCCTCAGTCCCTATATTCTTATTTTTCTTGTCCCTCTTCTCTCCTTCATTTTGGCAACCATTTTAATGTGTTTCATGAGTGTCTCTATGGTTTTATGTGTTCTTCTAGAACGTGCACTGATATTTTGTTTGCATCAATTTTCATTCATGTAAATGAAACAGTTATCTATTTTATTCACTTTGGTCTGTCTGTAAAATGTAGCTATGCATATACCTAATCTATTCTTTCTAATTAAATGCCTGAATAGTTGTTCAGATGATTCAAGGTGATTGCTTTTTTTTAAAGAGGATAAAACCAAGGAAAATAAAACAGAATAAAACCAATCAAAAATAAACCACTATAAGTGATATAGGACTCCAAAACCTTACAAAACCAACAATAGTTACCATAATGCCTTTTGTTGCCTTCAAAATAGCTGCAGATACTTTCAGACATAGTAAAAATCGAACAGAACAGAATAGAATAGAAACAATAAAGCCAAAACAGTGAATACAGTAAAGGACTTCAAAACAAGCCATTAGTAAATCCAAAATGGCTACCATAATATGTATTGTTATCTTTTAAATAGCAGCTCCTGCCATCAGATTTAACATAGTCAAACAAAACAAAAGAGAATAAAACCCAACCCAACAAAACAATTAAAATGGTATGGTTTCCCAGCCAGGATTGCTTCCTGGTGAGGCCTAGATCTCTCCCCCCATCCAGGAATAGCGCTGACTCATTGAAGATGATTGCTTTTAATGTTGTACAATGTTCTGTCAATATAAAAAATATATTTTATATTTTTATTATTCATTCATCATACTAAATGTAGATTATTTAAAAAGTTTAAGAATTATAATAGCCAGGTGAGGTATTGCATGCTGGTAATTCTAGCATTTAGGAGGCTGAGGAAGAGGATTCGAGGCCAGCCTGGACTACATAGTGAGTTCAAGGCCAGCCTAAACTACATAGCAAGATCTTGTCCCTCCCCCACCAAAAAAGAAAAGAAAAATGCTAAATTGGCCATAATTTGTTCTTTTGCTGAATAATTTCCTCAATGTAATTTTTTAAAACTCTAAAAGCAAAACCCCACACTAAAAACTTTTGAATATAGTCTATGCGATAAATTTTAAGTTTAAAATTACTATAACTATATTAAAATTATTCATCAACTCAACAAAATAAACAGGGCCAGCAATGTAGCTCAGCAGCACAGTGCCTGTCTGGAAAGTGCAAGGTCCTGAGTTAAATTCCTGGTACCAAAAAAACCAAACCAAAACAAAACACCCAATAAAACAAAAAACACAGTTATAGTTAATACAATTAACACCAGTTAGAATTAATACTCTTGGGTAATAATTGTGTCAGTATCTTTTGTGTATATAAGTATCTGAAAGTTAAAAATCCCAAATAAATCTACTTGAAAACAGAAGACATACAATGATAATGATATAATTTTTTCTGTGGACTTATAGACAATGAAAGCTTTAAAAAACCCATCAATGTAGTTAGTTAAAAATAAACAGCTTTTTATTATAGGTTGAAGAAATATGAGTTCTTTAACCTTATTATACAAAAGAACTTTAAAATAAACACAGTTAAAGATCTACTTACCAGGACTGCCCCCATCTTTAGCATTGCCATTTCTGGGTCCCAACAGAGAAAATGATGGAAAGAGAGAACCCGTGAACCAGCCATCTGGTTCAAAATAACTCTCATTCTTTTTGTTCTTTTTGAAATAACTAAAATGCAAATCATATTTTACCTACAAGGAGCAATAAACAAAAATATTTATAAAGCAAAACAATAATTAGGCAAAAATCAGGAACAAAAGGCAGTTAAATGTCACTGGAAATATGATTCTGAGAAAAGACTGACCAGCCTCAAAGAAGATTCCAGACAACAGGAAATAAGAGCAAACCTGCCATAAAGCCTATCATATGTTGGATCCCTCCACTCTTAACTTTGCTTCCCTAAATCCGTCCTCTCTTAAGCTGGTTCTCTTAGTCACTTTCTTGTCACTGGGACAAAACACCTGAAACTCACAACTAAAGGAGGAGAGGTTTATTTTGGCTCATGTTCTTAGTGTATTATTGGCTGACTCCACCAGAGGTGCCTGGCAGAGGAAGATTGCTCACATCATTGCATCTGGGAAACAGAACACTAAAATTTTGTCAATAACACTTGGATATACACCATGGGTTTGCAGAAGAGAAACACTGGCAACTTTGTACATGATTATAAATGTACTTTCCCCTAGACAGACAGCTGGTACACATACTGAGATGAAGTATTCCAAAAGACATTATTAATTTCTCTTCCCATTATGTAAGGCAAACATATGTAAGGAAGATCTCTTCCTGTGCTGAAAATGATTCTTGCAACATATGGAAGGATCTTAGATGAGTACAGGGGAGAAATGTGTTAAGATGCAAATGTGAACTGTTACATAATGTTATTTAATAAGAAATAATATTAATGCTGGAGAATTGAATAAACTTCAAGGTAAATCATTCTAAAACAACAAATGGACCAAAAGTTATTAAAGGTCAAGGGTCAAAACACAAAGAAATCAGTAAGATCAGCTGGAGCAGGTAAACATGTAGGTGTTGGTAAGATTTCACCTATTCAATTATTAAAATAAAAGCTGTAGGAACTTATTATATGCTCAAAAACCCTGTTCTGCAAGGAGCTCAAATCCTAGTTGAGGAAACATAAATGTTTAAATTAAGTACAAATTCAGCGATAGATATATGTTTAGTATATTTACGGGAGAATTAAAAAAAAAAGAGTCATGTGCATAGTCAGGACAAACAGTATACAATCACAGCATTAATTGTAAAGGGAAAGAATAAGGCATGTGAGAGGGGTAAGGGAGATGGAGACTATGCCAAGGCAGAAAAAGTGAAGTTTGAAACTGTACCAAACACATTTTGACTAGGCTTGAAATATACTGCCTACATCAGCATCAGGCCACACTGAGTCAGGAACCTGAGGGATGTTGAGACATATGAAAGTAGTGAGGATATGTCAGGACAGAACGGAGAAACCCACAACTCTATCTATGACCCAGTAGTCTTCAATCCTTTTTTCAATTGAAAACCGTCTGTTTTCTCCTTTGGTCATTTCCCTCAACATCAAAAGCACTAAGTTCAGAACACTATTTCTCCTCCTTGAGTGCTGTTACTGGAATCTTCCTCAGTATTTGCACATGTCCTATGCCTTAAGAGCTATTTTTGGATCTAGTATTACAAGGAAAATTATGAGGTTCACTCAAAAAAGAGAAAAATTTTCATGCTGTGTAGTAAAGAGACACATCGGCTTTATCACATCAAGTGTTCTGACCCAGGAATTTATCTTTACTTCAGCATCATTTTTAGGGCTAGAGATGGGTGCAATATCAGATACAGTAGCAAAGTTAATATCCTTAACTATCAATGCTTCCTGTGAAGACCTCATAGGTGGCAAATACTATTCTAGCCTCATCAACTGTGAAATTAGTTAAATGGACAGACACTAAATTAGTTAGATTTAGATTCAAGCCTCTGGCATATACAAACAGCATGATCTTGGGCAAGTTAGAGTCTCTGCTTATTAAATAAAATAATGATACCTCTACTTCATTAAACATAGTGGAATTATGAAATTTATACATAAAACTTTCTCACCTTAAGTGGCAGAGTATCACTGTTATTTTGGAAATCATGGTCAAAAACAACAGCAGCCAGAAGCTTTTTAGAATTATTAACTTGCTTAACATAATTATCAAACTTTCTTTCCGAAGAAAAGCCTACAACTGTAGAGACAGAGAGAAAAATTTGATTTGTGGATTGATTACATAAAGGTAAATTGTATGATAGCCCTTCCTATCTGTAGGCTGGCAAACAAAATGGATGAATGGCTATAAACATATTATAAATGTCAAAACATTGTTTCGTAAACATTGGCACAATAGACCAATAGACATTCAGAGTGGATAGAGATTTTGTTTTAAAATTTTAATTAAAAGTTTGAAATAATAATAAACTATCTATTGAAGGAAGATAAGGGCTGATGGATGCTCCAGTGTTTTAAAATTCCCATTTTGTGGCCAATAAATACATGAAAAAATGTTTGTCATCACTGGCTATCAGGGACATGCAAATTAAAGCTACATAGAGATACCATTTTACCCTGAGAAGAACAGCTATCAACAAAAAATCTAATAATAAGAAGTACTGATGAAGATATGGGGGGAAAAGGGAACCAATCTACAGTGTTGGTGGGGAATATAAACAAAGACAACTACTATAGGCAGAAGTGTGGAAATAAACTAAAAAGAGGAATTCATTTGACCCAGCTGTTTCCTTTTAAGTATCTTCCTAAAAGAGTTAAAATAATATTACAAGGATACATGCATACATATGTATAAACCAGCACATTTAATAATAGCTAGATTTTAGAAATAGTGTATGTATTTATAAACAGATGAATATTTAAGGAAAATGTGGTAGTTATACACAATGGAGTACTATGTTGTTATAAAGAATGATACACTTGAGGTATTCATGGGTAAATGGATACAACTAGAAAACATATTGTTAAGTGAAATAAGTTAGACACACAAGCGCAAATATTGCATGGTTTCTCTAATATGAGAAGCACAATATATATAAAAATAGAAGAGATCTAAGTAGGAAGTAGGAAGAAGTTCAAATACTTCCCCAAAATAAAAATTTCACTGTTTCAAAAATTTTTCAATATATATGCTAATATAAATGACTAGTCTATTTTAGTTCATTGAAAAGAAAGTTTTGTGTTATTATGCTTTTTTGTAAAAAGCTTTCTGGTTTATGTCTTGTACACCGAGTAATTAGTTTGAACATAATGGTATACAATGTAGTAACTACTGTTATTCTCTTATTTGATTATGACATTTTATTTTTTCATAAAATAAAAAAATTAAATTTCCATTTGAAGGGAAATTAGAAAACTGATCCATTCAATCCATTCAAACTTCTAAACCATAAAACTCTCTAATATGTATATCAAAAATACCCAGAAGTTGGAGGATGAAACTACTTTATGACTTCAACATTTGAAGCAATAACATTTCTGTATTTCAGGTGACCAACCAATGAATTTGGCCTACAAATTTAACTTAACTAATATTAGAAAAGACAATGATATTTGTACCTTCCTAAGTCAAAAGAGCCATTTAAGATATCCATGTGTGCATCCATATATACTAAAGATTTTCTTAGAAGGAAACATGTATTTGTTGTAAACAGAATACCAAGGCTTAACTCAAGGATGAAAATGAAGTTCTATACCGTTTTATTCCTAAGATTTAAATGGGTTGGTTGGCACAATTTTTCTTCTAGCAAAATTCCAAATGATCTGATTCCCAAAAGTTTCCAAAAAAAGCATGATACTATCATCTTTAACCAAAGGTACTATTTCATGCTTTCAAAGCCCCTATCCCAAGGTATGTTCTTGTCACTTCATTTCCAAAGTATCACTGTATCTGTATCTCACAAAGACTATTGTAAAGTCAATTCCCTTAGCTGCTTTGTTTCACTTGTACTTTGCAAACAAATCTATAAACAACACCAACAGCACTCAACTCCAAAGAATTACCCTCTAGTTTCCTAGACAATTTTCTGTAACATGGGATCTTGGTAAGGACCCTTGAATGTTTCACTTTAAAACACCTGCATTTTGGTGAATATAGTGGTTACACCCTTTCCTGATATTTGCATAAAATGAGTCACTCGTGTCTTTTCATTATACAAAGAAATGGTTTCACTCAGGGGAAAAAACATTGAGGTCAGACTGTGGAATAGGATAATTCTGGGGCTCTTGAGCCAATGTTTAGTTTGGGAGGTAATCATTCATTCATGATTTATTTTCAGTGAATATACTTCAGGAACCACTAGAAGGATCAAGTCCCTTGACTATTTTTGATGATCAAAATTTATAAGTATGACAGTTAAGCTGGGCTGACAACTTGAATGGTGTGGCAGTCACCTATAGGATTAGTAAAATACCCTTCTGGGTATGTATGAGCAGGTCATGGAGATGTGACTTTGGGTAATATAACTGGTCCCCAGCCTCTTCTTTGGTGCTGCTACCCTGCTTTGATTCTCAGCTATCATAAAGTTGGCAGTTTTGTCTACATCACTTTTCTGACATGATGTTTCTGCCTTAGAGTCAGCCAATCACTAAGTAAACCTCTGAAACTTTGGGCCAAATTAAACTTCTCCTTTAAGTTGCAGTTCTAGGTTATTTTGTTCCAGTGATGGAAAGGCTGACCAATATAATAACCACTCTCTAAAGTTAGTATTTGACTGATAAGAGTAATGGCTTTTATCATTGTATGAATCACAGAATCCTTAGTTTCCTAAGTGACTAAGTATAGGATCAGCTTGTACTTGAACAGTGTTCTTATCTTTGAAGACATTCATTAGTTTCAAGTTAGTTCAGCCTTATGATGTTTAAATGTCTATTGAGATTGTTATCAAAACATGCTGAGATATTGCTGGTGGCAAACAAATTAAGTTGAGGAATCATAAGTATTGCTTTGGCAAAGAAATACCAGGTATGTAGCAACTGGGTCTCAGTTTATGGTGATACTCACAAGAGGTTGTTGACACACCAGGAAGCTATCGTTACTATAACAATAAATGCTAGTGTTTTCAGAGTATGTGAAGGTGGAATATACTCATTTACTGATATGCAGCCACAAAGGTCTTCAAACATGAGTCATTTTACACTGTAGTCACTTGACATTTAAAATCAATTTTCCATTCTCTTGTTCTCCTTTCAAGCTTACATTCAAATTATTTATCACTTCAACAACTCTTCAAATTCTTTAACTCATTTGTCCCTCCCACCTTCCTTCCTAGTGACCTGATGGTACATATATATGGGCTTCAAACATCTTTCATTCCAATATATACCAAAATATACTTGGTCCCAATATGTACAGTATCAAACACATTCAGATACACATGCACACACAACCACTTCCCTGAAGTCTAGGCCTAAGTATAGTTGGCCTTTTGATCACTGTTATACTTAAGAAAGCAAATATATCATTCTAGTATGCTAAAGCAGCATTTTGCAGAACTGAAACTGAATGAGGAGCCAATATAAATGACAATAGCTGAGCTGCTGCACACATGAGCTCTTCTCTTCATCCTGTCACTAGCTTCAGTTAGTTCTGATTCTTCTGATATCAGAGGTTTCATTTTTCTATCTTCCTATTATTGTCTCTGATCTCCTTGCATATCTAAAGTAGTTTCCCTAAATATTCATCTTTGAGTATCAGCTCCCTTGGCTAACAATGTTCACTTGGGAAGAGGGGCAAAAAGCCTAGGCATTATTAGCTGCCTGGGTCCTAGAGGTTCTGAACTCCACCCAACCAGGTGTAAGGCCCCCGCACCACACTCTGGGGGTGTGTCCATGCTAGCTGCATGGAGGATCTGAGCTTTGCCCAACCCAGCATCCCAGTGCAATCCACCAGGGGACACCTGGCCAGCCCCACAGGCCACAGACGTACCAAGCCCAGCCCAGCCCAGAGCCCCAAAACTGCTTATCAGTGAGCAATAAGCCTAGCTAACAGGTCTTGGAGAATTTGAGCTCTGCCCATCAGAGCACAAGGCCTCAGCTCATAGCTCAGGGATGCAGCCCAGCTAGCCACTTGGTGGATCCCAGAGGTACTGAACTCTGCCTAGCCAGGAGCAAGGCCCTGGAACCATACACTGGGGAATATGCTCTGGCTAACCATGCATCCAGAGACTCTGAACTCCTCCCAGGCAGATGCAAGGCTCTGGTGGCACCATACTCTGGGGGCATGCTCTGCCTAGCCTGGTCCTGGAGGTTCTGAATTCCACCCAGCTAGGCACAAGGCCTCAGTACCACACTCTGGGGGCACATCTCTGCTAGCTGCCTGGGTCACGGAGGTTCTGAATGCCACCCAGCCAGGCACTAGGACCCAGTGACACACTCTGGTGGTTTATCCCTCCTGCTAGCTGCACAGAGCTCTGCCCAGCCCAGCATCCCAGAGCAACCCAGTGCAGAACATCAGGGGAACATCTGGCCAGTCTCACAGGCCATTGAGCATAAGTCTCTGGTGCCATAGTTCAGGGGTGTGCCCTGGCTAGCCATGGGAATACTGGAGGATTGACGTTCTCTGCCCAATGCAGCATTCCAGTGCAATCTATCAGGAGGGTGTCTGGCTGGCCACATGGGTCCCAGAAGAAAATGAAAGAGAAAGATGCAGTCTCAGTCCTCCAGCCCACCAAGAACAAACCCAAGAGATGCTGAAATGGAAGACACTGGAAATTACTTGCTGAAATGGTAGCATCTGAAGAAAAGAAACAAATCCATGAAGCTTTAGAGGGAATCAGATCAGAAAGAATCTCTCAGTTAAAAAATAAAATGACAAACATTATGAAAGAAATGTATGTATCTAAAGAAGATCTACATTAAAAAATAGAGGAACATAAGAAAATGATGGAAACTTTGAACAATATAAGACAGAATTAGAATGCATGAAAGAGATTCAAAGGGCTATTCAGGAAATTAAAAATTTCACCGAAAGCTGGCAAAACTACTTGAATGAGCTGAAGATTGACTCTCAGCCCTTGAAGACAGAATGAAAGCTTATGATCATGAAAGAAAAGATCCCTTAAAAATAACAAGGAACCATGAAAGAACAATTTAACAGCTGTAAGATGATGCAAAGAGAAACAATGTAAGATTGATAGGTGTCAATGAAAAAGCAGGAGTCAACACAAATGACATACGAAGACCATTTACAGAAATAATAGCAGAAAAAATTTCAAACATGGGAAGAGAATCTGTTATGCAGATATGTGAGGCATACAGAACCCCAATTAGACATAGCCAAAATAAATCTTCACCCAGACATATAATAATTAGGATATCAAAAATTAAGCACAAAGTAATTGAAATAATCCCATGTGTACTACCTGACCATAGTGCAATAAAATTGGAAATTAATGACAAAACCCCCTACAAGACCCCATAAAGACATGGAAATTAAATAAAACTCTCCTAAACAACCAATGGGCCACAGAAGAAATTATCTACAATTGAACAAAAATGCAAATACAAATTACTGGAACTTGTGGGACACAATGAAAGCAGTCCTGAGAGGGAAATATATAGCACTAAACTCCTACATCAGGCAAATGGAATGAACACAAATAAACAACCTAATGTTGCAACCTCAAACTTCTAGAAAAAGAAGAGCAAGTCAAGCCAAAGCCCAAAGAAGGCAGGAAATTATAAAGATCAGAGAATAAATTAATGCAACTGAAACTAAGAAAACGATACAAAGAATTAATGAATCAAAGAGTTGGTTCTTTGAAAGAATAAATAAATTGATAAACCCCTAGCCAACCTTATCAAAAAGAGGAAAGGAAAAACTCACATCCATGCAATAAGAAATGAAATGAGTGAAATCACTACAGATCCTGTTGAAATACAGAAGATCATCAATACCTACTTTGAAAGCCTTTATTCTCAAGGTTCGATAACACAGAAGAAATGGGTGGATTCCTAGAAATGTATGAATTACATAGAAGATGTAAAGCTGCTGAGTAACCAAATTTCAGTTAATGAAATTGAAAATGTAACTAAAACCTTACCAACAAAGAAAAGCCCAGGTCCTGATGGATTCACTGCCAATTTCTACAAGAAATTTAGGGAAGACAATGCCAACACTCCTCAAACTCTTCAATGAAATTGAAAGGGAAGCAAGTCTCCCTAACTCATTCCTAGAAGCAAGTATTACCCTAATACCAAAACTAGAGAAAGACCCAACTAACCAAAGAAAATTACAGGCCAGTCTCTAATGAACATCAATGCAAAAACCCTCAGTAAAATACTGGCAAATAGAATGCAACAAGTCATCAAGAAGATTATACCCCATGATCAAGTGGGATTCATCCCAGGAATGCAGGGGTGGTTCAACATATGCAAATCAATAAACATAATATACCATATCAACAAAGCCAAGGACAAGAATCACATGATCATCTCAATAGATGCAGAAAAGGCTTTTTGACAAAATCCAACACTCATCCATGATAAAAACCCTACAGAAAATTGGAATAGATGGTCTCTACCTCAATGTGATAAAAGCCATATATGATAAACCAACAGCCAACATCTTACTAAATGGACAAAACTTGAAAACTTTCACTCTAAAATCAGGAACAAGACAAGGATATCCATTATTATCACTCTTATTCAATATAGTTCTGGAAACATTAGCCAGATAAGTTAGACAAGAGAGAGAAATAAAAGGAATAAGGGTAGGAAAGGAAGAAGTTAAATTATCATTATTTGCAGATGATATAATACTCTACACAGAAGATCCCCAAAATTCCATTGAAAGACGTCTAGATGTAATAACCAAATTCAATAATGCAGCTGGATACAAGGTCAGTGTTTGGAATTCAAGCAACACACTTCTAAGAATTCTAGAATTTCATTCATGAAAGAGAAATAGAGTGGAAATAAAATATGTTGGATAACCCAAAGTCATGGATAACTATTTGTGGGTATACTTGCATTGCATACTTCAAAAATTATTATGCAAATCTGCATCATTCTGCTTCAGTATTTATTTTAAATTAGAAACATCCTGAGACAGTATCTACACTCTAGGACTTTCAAATCTCTTGAGGCAAAAAATTGAAAAAATACCTGACTGAATAAATGTGTATATGTGTGTGTGTGCACATATTTGTGTTTATATAAAGGAAAATGTCTCTAGAGAGATGCCCACAAAACTATTGACAGTGTTTACGTTTGATAGAAAGAGAGAAATTGGGCTGAGAAAGTGAAGGTAAGTGAAGAATTAGAAACTCTTAAAATAATTCTACCCATTTTTCTAAAGCACTTTGCTATGGCTGAGTCTGAGTATGTTGCCCAAAGGTTCATATGTTGAAGCTTGCTCCTCAGTATGGTGATGTGAAGGTGGTGGAATCTTTATGGGTGGGCTTAGTGTAATTAGTTTACTAGTTGGCTCCCATGAGAGTGGTTTGTTATGAAAAGAGTAGGCCTATCCCACTATCTCTCTAGCTTTTTGTGTCTCCATGTACTCCATTCATCTCAACTGTGCTTTCACCACTCACTAAATGTAGCCAAGGAGACCTTCACTGGATGCTACACAAATGGGGCTCCCCATCTCGTTCTTGGATTTTTAGTCTCCAAAGTTGTTGGAGACCACTATGAAGCAGCTCTGAGCAGGATTTAAATTTTTCTAATTGGTTTTATATGTTTATCTGTGAGTCTATCCTAGGCCTCAGCCCCTTGCCTGGTGACAGAAGTTGATTCATAGTAAGTGAACCTCTGTGAATCACTGATCCTGGGTGAGGTCTGTAGTGATCTGTGAGGCCAGAGATACCTCAAAGGGCACGATAAGGCCACAGCTGCAGACACTTGGCTCCAGCCCCAATTAAGTAGATAGAGACTTCAGCTGCAGAAATTACTCCTACTGTCTCACTTCTACCATACCTTCATGATAAGACAGTTCTAATGAACTGACTTGATTCATTACTTGGGGACGTCCTTGAAGTGATTCTAAGGTCTTGCTCATTGCCTGTGCTTTTGTCAGTTTCTCTGCCTTTTGTCCTTGGACCTATTAAAAGTGAACTGATCCAGAGAAGCCTTTGTCTTAGCCCTCAGAGTTGCAAGCTCAATTAAAGGATTTTGACCCTTCTGGAGCCCTAAAAAATCATACAATTGTCTCTTTTATTTAACCTCTGCCATACACTCATTTGGGAGATTGGGGATCTAGGGAAGAACCTGATACAAAGCTGTGTGCTAAGTAAGTCTGTTTTCTTTTTTAGATTACTAACCTCAGTTATTTTGTTAAAATAACCTGAAACAGACTAATACATGGTCTATGATATGTGTAATACATTTACATGAACAATGTTTTAAATAAATGACTACTTAATATGCATTCAAAATAAAGACTTGTAGAAATCCTGTATCTTTGTATAATTGTTGTATACTATCATATGCCCTGAAGTCATACTTACATAGGTTCTGAAAAAACAAGAAACAAAAGACTTACTAAACACTGTTTGTTCTGGACTCTTTAGGGAAAAAATCTTAAAAGAATTTAACTCTTGAGTTTAACAGAGTTTATAATATGGTACTTATGACATTAATATCTGGTTATATGAATATCCTACAGTGTTTTACATGGAAGATAATTATCTAGTTAAAAGTGTTATAAGTATGTCTTTGCTAAAACAATTTAATAATATTTGTTTTCAGAAAGCTTTTATTTCTAACCTTGCATATTGGTGTTTAAATCCTTTTTCACATTTTCAACAATATTCTGTACCTCAGCACTGTTGGAAGGCATGTAAGCCAATTCCCAAGGATAAGGAAAAGTGATAGGTGCTCCAATGAATGAAGGTATATGATTAACAGGAAAAGCCGTATAATTGAAAGGTCCAATCTTCTTTATAAGAAGAATACTGAGTAGTCCCAAAAGTGAGATACCAAACAGAACTGTTAAGAGTATCTCCACAACTAAACTCATACATTTCTGCCTCTACAAGGGTTAACAAAAAGGATTATATTAATTTTCCTGTTATTAAATATACAAATGGCTAATAACTTTATATTCACAAATACTTCATAAGGAAAACATAAATGCTCAATAAACAGTTTCACTTTGATAGCAACGATTTCATGGGCTTTTTTTCCTTTCTGTGTGACTCTGTACTATTATTTCATTCAATGAAACATCCATACCTCAACCCCAGAAATGAAAAAAATAAAACAACATAAATTAAAATGAAGTGCTCAGCTGTTAGAATTTTCCCTGGTGACCTCTTAACTATTGAAATGTGTATATATATATATATATATATATATATAATGTGTATGTATATACATATATATTTATGCATACTTATATACTTTAATATAGTTCATCTTACCTTTAAAGTGAAATTCTTCCAGAGAAGAGCCATAAGCTTTTTGAACTCCAACAAAGCCATTCTAAAAAGAATATAAGTTGAACTCTACAGAGGGAGTAAAGTTTTAAAAATAAAATAACATAAAGATTATCTAACAACACCTAGATTAACATGAATAAATTACTTAATTTTCTAATTGAACTTTAAAAGTGACAGTAAAAAAGAATAAACATTTGAAATACTGAGTTGTTTACTACTATATTTATTTTTAGTTTATTCAACATTTAGAGATCCTGACATGTACAAAATGTCAAGCACTAAGCAAATTATCAGTAATTTGTTGATTCAAGTTTCCAGGTATAGAAGTAACTGCTATCAATAACACTACTAAGTAGTGTTTCCAGGTATAGACGTAACTGCTATCAATAACACTACTAAGGAACACAAATTTTCTGTGGAATTTAGGAGGTGGTTAGAAAGGGATTTGTGCCCTTAGAAAAGAAGTCCCAGAGTGATACTGCATCACTTTTGCCCATAGAACACAAGGAAAAGACATTTATTTATTGATTGATTTTTGGTATGGGGAATCAACCTCAGGACTTCGTGATTGCAGGTGTTGTACCACTGAGCTATATCCCTGGCATTCTTTTGGCATTGAGGACATTTTAAAAAGAGTGTAAGTGGAATGACATTCTCCCTTCAGGTTTTTAGCCTCCCCACCACTCCAGGCATAGAGAGAAGATGCTGGAGAGAAACTTGGTCTGCAGCAGCTGGGATCCACAGGTAGAGAGAAACAGTTGGCAAAATAGTCTGCACTAGCCTCCTCCTCAACCTTGAGAGCAGTGAAATCTGGGCTTGTGGAAGTGTAACCAGAGCTTGGAGTTGAGACTAAGAGAGGATGGAGCAGTCTATACTACAATCTCCTTTATTTCTTTCTCATCTCCCAATTACATGCCCTTTCCTTCTCTGCTCTTATTACTTTAACTTCCCTCTTTTTATTTTTTTCTACTTCCCTCTTTCAATTTTCTTTTATTAAATTTTTTATATTTTCCCTTTTTTTCTATCCCCTTTTCTCTATATTTACTATTTGAAATATTCTGAATATCATTTATACTTATTTTTTCTAGCTTACTATACTGTACTACTCTGTCTTGAGTTAGCGAAATAGTACAGATGTTTTATATTGCTTTTTGAGATGGGATCTTGATATGAAGTTTGGGCTGGCCTTGAATTCATTATGGGGCCAAGGCTGGACTCAAATGTGTAATTCTCTGCCTCAGCCTCTTAAGTGCTGAGGTTTCAGATGTGTGCTACCATGTCCAGTTAGCAGAGATATTTTGAATCAAGTTCTTAAGTACCAGATAATCAATGGGTAGCTACTCAAGTGTTTACTAGTTGTTACTGTATTCTGTCCTCTAAAAGCAGTGCTAGGGCAGAACCCAGTGCTCAAAGAACATTAAGTGGAAACTCTCATATGGAGATGTACCTATAACCCAAGGAACATTACAAGGAAAAATTCACCTTAAAAAAACAAAAACAAATATGATACAATAATGGAAGACACATTCTAGTTAACTCATCTATAAACCTCAACAAAGAAACACAACTAAAGTAAAAAAGAGGGTATATTAGTGAAATTGCCCATCACTGGGATACAATACCCAATACTTACAATTTAAAGGAAGAAAGGTTTAATTTGGCTCACAGTTTCAAGAAATTCAGCCCGTGGTCATCTTTCCAAGGCAGAAATATCATGGCAGATGTGGTGGACCAAAGATGATTAATTCAGGGTGGCCAGTAAGCAAAGCAGCAAGGAGCAAAAGACCAGATAGACTCCAGAATCACACCTCCATGATTAATCTAAATACATCTGAAAGTGTCTTTTAGTAACCCCCTCAGCAGCTCCCAAGCTAATCAAGTTAATATAATGAAATTTAATTATCCCTTTCCACCCCTTGTTAACTTTACACTCAAAACACATCTCCTTAGAACACACAATCTCCAAATAAATATGATAGTAACACAGCAACAAATCAATAACTGTACCTAATTATTGTATGTACAACAAACAGAGAGCACAATAATCCTTTTCCCAGTCTCAACAGTTCCAGCATTTTTCAAAAATCCAAGTCAGAATCTCTTCTGAGACTCAAGCCAAACTCTTAACTGTGAATTTATGTGAAAATAGAAAACAAATCACATAATCTCAAAGTATGATGACACAGGGTCAACATTCCCATTCCAAAAGGAAAAAATAGAGGGATAGAAAAGAATAGGACCAAAGCAAAACTGAAACCCAATGAGGCAAATATTAAGTCCTGTAGCTCCATGTCTGGCAAAAACCCCACTTCTCTTGGACCAATTTTCTGTATTCATCTCTTTCCTATTGTGTGGATATAATATTTAACACTCTCTTCAAGGAGGAGATGTTACAGGGGATACAATCCATGGTCACCTGGCTCCAAGGCAGAAATGTCATGGTGGAAGAATGTGGTGGAGTAAAGAAACAAGCTTAGTTCATTATGGTCAGGAAGCAGAGCAAGGAAAAGGTGAAGGACCAGACAGAGGTTCCAAGGTCACACTTTATGAATCACCCAGACATACAAGGTAGTATGTTTTACTAATCACCTGGCAGTTCCCAAGCTAATCAAGTTGACACAATTGAGTGCAATAATTACATAAGAAAACAGATACCACCAAAAATAAATACTACCAAAAAGCTAGTCCTACTTATACCAAAGTGAATGCAATTCCAGATAAATAATTTTTAAAATTGATAGTTAAAATGACCAAAAGATCAAAAAAGGTACAAATAAGCAGCTAAATCAATTGAAGATAACAACACAGGATATGAAAGATGATTTAGTAAAGAGATAGATGTTCTGGGGGAAAAAAACCCAAGCAGAATTCCTGGAAAAGAAACCTCAATAAGTCAAATAAAAATCTAAATGAAAATCTAAGCAGTACACAAGATGAATCAGAAAAAAAGAATACTAAGGTTTGAAAACAAGTTGAAAGTGCTAGAACATTTAAATAGGATCAAACAAAAAAGTAGGAACAGAGTAAACAGAGAAAGCAAGAGCTCTTGGGTAAATCTAAAAAAAAAATAACTGAAGGCTCATTAGTGTAGAAAAGGGCACCAAGATACAGTACATCAAGGCTAAAAATATATAATATAGTGACCATTGTTAATTTCCTATCATCTTGTTTTAAAATCCTATATCATTTTTATTATTTTGTTTTCTTTTAATTTCTTTAGAATTAAAAACATCAAAAAACTAAGATATAGTCCATTGGCTCAAAAATCTAGTTACTGAAATTGTTGACTAAAATTACCTAAATCTGGGAAATTAGATGGATATTCATGTAAAGGAGGTATTTAAAACACCAAATAGAACCAAAAAAGAACCTCTCCACAATACTTATTAGCCAAACTTCCAGAAATTAAGAAAAAAAGTAATGTTAAAAGCTGTAAAAGAAAAACACCAAATCACTTGTAAGGGCAAACCCATCAGAATAACAGCAGATTTCTTAACAGGAATCTTAGAGGACAGGAGGGCTTAGAACAAAGTTTTTCGAACTTGAAAAAAATTTCTAAACCAAGTTACTATATCTTGCAAAGCTAACCTTCAACACCCAACATGAAATAAAGATCTTCTATGGTTAAGAATAAACTACAGAAATTCATGATCACTAAGACAGCATTGCAGAAAATATCCTAAACACAGACCAAGAAGACAACAAACACAAATTAAAAGAAGAGTAGATAAATGATTGAACAGCAGAAATAAACCAAACCATTGAAAAACAAGAAAATGACATGAATTAGTACATAATTTTCAATAATAACAATGTAAATTATAAATGATTTTTTTTGTCTTTTTGAGACACGGTCCCACTATGCAATTCAAGCTGGACTTGAGCTCACTTTGTAGCCCAGGCTGGTCTCAAACTTGCAACAATCCTCCTGCCTCAACCTTCCAAGTGCTGGGATTACAGGTATACACCACAGCACCCAGCTAATGTAAATGATTTTAACTCTCCAATTAAAACATACAGATTGGCAGACTGGATCAAACAAAAACCCCCAAAACTCATCTATATGTTTTATTCAAGAAACATAGCACATGTGTAAAGATAAACACAGACTGAAAGTGAAAGGACAGACAACATTACTCCAAGCCACTGGAGCCTAATTCTTAGGAATAATTATATTTCTACCTGATAAGATGAACTTTAAACCAAAACTGGTCAGAAGAGACAAGACCATTACATATTGGCAAAGGTAACAATTATTAGGAAGAGATAATAATTGTAAATATATATGCACAGAACATAAGAGTGCCCAATTTCATAAAATACAGTGGGGAGAGGGGACATGAATTCCCCATTCTCACAAGCAGTTCAACCAGGCAAAAATTCAACAATTAAACTACAAGATGGATAAAATGGGCTTAACAGACACCTATAAACTCTTTTATCTAACACCTATATTTATCTAGAATATACTTTTTCATCACCACAATAAACTTTCTTCAAAGTAGCACATATTTGAGCCCTTAAAGTCTTAATAAATAGAAAAAACTCAGTCGCATACATCCTGTCAGATCATGATGACATGAAACTACAAATCATGGCAAAAGAAATAACATCAATGCATGGATGTATTTAATAATACACTCTAAGCAATCAATAACTTACTAAAGAAAGAAGCAAAATTTTTAAATTCCTAGAATTAAATAACAATGGAAATAAAAAGCATTGGTATCTGTGAAACATAAAGCAGTTCCAATGGAGAAGTGCACAGCTAAGTGCGGCGCCCTTTTCTGTCCATGCCGCGTCCTAGTCCATCCACGCCTTGTGACAATCGCTTCTCCAGGAAAAGGACACCGCATGTGGGAATTGGGCGCAGGGATATTGGAATGTTTTGTACTGATAATTGTAATTTGTGTAGTTCACATGTGTATGTTTTTATGTAATGCTCAATATGGAGTCGAGGGTGGAGACTCCAGGGGGGTTGCTGGAGGCCCTCTAGATAACCCCTTTGTGAGAACTGGTTGTGGGGTTTTTCCTTCTGTGACTAGTATGAGAGAGTTTATACATAGGCTTTAAATGGGAGAGCTCATGGAGGAGGATTTGCGGGGTTCCTGTGAGACAACTGCCCTGAGACACTGGACAGGCAGCCAAAGACGGGCAACTAGGACACATATGTTACACCACCAGCCGCCTAAGACAGGCACAGGACGTACTGCTGTCCTGCAGGTCCATGACGGGTAAGGCCTGGTTGGGTTCATATGAAGAGTCCTTGACCCAAGACAGGTGCTGTCCTACAGGCAGCCAAAGATGGGCAACTAGGACACATATGTTATGCCACCAGCCGCCTAAGACAGGCACAGGACCAATTGCTGTCCTGCAGGCCCATGACGGGTAAGGCCTGGTTGGGTTCATATGAAGAGTCCCTGACCTAAGACAGGCGCTGTCCTCACAGGGACTGCCATACTCCCATAAGTGATAAGGGAAACAATGTAGGGAGCGGCACAATAGCCTCACACATCTCTTCCTCCTGCAGGCATCCAGGTGCATCGGCTTACATTTCCCAAGCTAACTAAGTAACAAGATTGAGATGTTACAAAGGTGAAAAGAGTTAATTAAAACCTAT
>PVLA01016057.1:0-22340 GCA_004027455.1 Hydrochoerus hydrochaeris
CCAGCCTCCTGGGAAGTACCTTATTCAGGGACTCGTAGGGGTTGAGGTCGCTGAAGGAGAATGGGGCCTCCTGCCGGAACTTCTCCCTGAACTCGTGCTGCTTGAGCTGTGAGAGAGCAGGGGCAGAGCCACAGCTGCACCAGGAGGTGGCACAGCCCCCGTGCTGCTTCCCACCACCGCCCTGCGCAGGCCGGGTACCTCAAATTGCTGGCATTTCCGCCGCAGGATGTTGACCTCGTTGGCCTGGAGAGGAGCTACGTTCTGCTTCACTTGAATGGCCAGTTTCTTGGTGTTTGTCCACTGCTCAGGCAGCTCCTGTGGAAGGCAGAGGCCAGGGAGGTCTCTTTGCAAAACTTTGCCTTTTTAAAAAAATTTTTTTGCTGTGAAATAATCGCAGACTCACAGGAGGCTGCAAAAATAGCACAAAGCACCCTGTGCGCCCCTGCCCAGCCACCTGCAGTGGCGAGCCAGGAAGCCGGGGCATGTGCTTCTACTAAGCAGGTGACAGGACTCTCTGCCTGGTGTGTTTTCAAACCTGATTCTACTCATCTGTGTCTGTGCGTGCACATGGGTATAAGTGCGTGGATTCCTACACAATTCCATCCAGGACAGAGATTTGGCCATCAAGGCAAGGACCTGGCCATCACCCGCCATGGTCCCCACTGACCCTGTCTTCCTTTTCTATTATTTTGTCCTTTCCAAAGTGGCTCTAAACACTGGATGCATTTCTTTATTTTCCAAGTTCTCTACGCATGGGCAAATACTGTACTTACTGTCATAAAGTATTTTAAAGCAAGCTAACAAACTGTGGGCCATAAGCTCTTTGCCTGCAGGCAGAGATGTTTCTGTTTCTTTATGGTTGGCCAGCCTCATAGTCTGTCTGCAGCAGCTGCCCTCTTATCTCTTCTTCATCCCCTGGTCCCCTTGCATGGCCAGGCGGCCTCTGGGGACTGGCCACACGCTTCAGGCCCTCAGGCCTCGGCTGGACCTTGGGAGGTAGTGATGTAGGCAAGAGCTCCATTGCTCAGTGTCCCCACCCAGCAGGCTCCACAGTGAGCATTCACAGCGTGGGGCTGCCCTGGCCACCAGCCCTGCAAGGCCACAAGCCTGCTGGCTTCGGTTCCCCTTGGCACCTGGGCTGTGAGCCTGGCACTGGTCGGAGTTGGTGCCTGTGGGTGGCGGAGTGGCCTGGTGTGAATGGGCCCAGGGGAGGAGGGAGGCCAGAGATGATGGGTCTAGGAGATGGAAACTCCAGGACCAGAGGCAGGCAGCGGGGGTGGTGCCTCCTGGGTGACCCCTGAAGGTGGCTGGGCAGTGGCTCTAGGAGCCCTGTTCTATGTTCTGCCACCTCCAGCCCGGCCACGCATGCCTGTCACCTCTAGTGCCAAAGCAGACAGAGTTTCAGCCGCAAAGCACCGAGCACAGGTGGTCTCCCGCCCCTCCTTCCCCAACCCCACCCGCAGGCTCTGCTCTGACCTCTGCTCCCTCCCTGGGTCCCCGGAGGCTGATGTGCACATAAGGGTATTTGTAACCCAACAACCAAACGATCCGATGGGACTTTTCCAAACGTGGGTCTCCAAGGCCTGGTCCTTCCAGAAGCTTCCTTTCCCCGCTCCACTGCCCACAGGGACTCAGAGCCCACAGGGCTCATGCCTGCAGCATCCCCACCTCATGCTGTGACGGTCTGTCTCTGCTGACCACACGGATACTGACCAGCCTGTCCCCACAACCTGTTCCCACAGCTTGCGGGTGGCCCCACCTGCAATTTCAGGAAAGTCTCCTCCGGCAGTTCCTCCCCGTAGGACCTGAGCAGCTCGATGGTCTGCTTCAGGGGCTCAAACATGCCGTCGGTGGCCGCCTGCCTCTCCTTGACCTTCATCAGGTGTCCCATCACTGCCACCAGGCCATCGTAGTCCCCCTCCTTGAGTGGCTTGGTGAGGCCCGCCCTGGTCACTTTCATGAAGGCTTCCAGGTCGGTGAGGCTGAGGGACAAAGGGGCCTCTGTGATAGGCCCTGAGCTCTGACTACCACCTCCACAGTGCCAGGGTGGGGTGGACAGCTGGGGGGCCACCCGGGGAGGGAGAACTGCTGCCTGCCTGTGGCCCCATCCAGCTCACCTAGCCGTGCTCACCCTGCCCCCCTGCCCAAGCTCACACTGGTCCATGAATGCCACCTTCAGGTCACGGCTCAGAGAGGCCTTTATTAGCTGCCCAGATGGACACAGCTGGGTACCACTCTCCTGGCACCATACCCAGCGCAGCCCTGACTACTCTCTTTCACTGTGTGGTTACAGCCCACATTTCAGTGACAGCCTCCCCTACCAGGCCCCAGGTCGCCAGGGTATGCACAGAATCTGGCACCCGGACATAGCAAATGCTCAGTGAACAGGGACTGGGTGAAGGAATAGAGCCTGTGCTACAGCCAACCGACACCCCCTGCCAGAAGGTCAAAGTCTGCCCTTCACCCCTGCCCCTGCCCTGGAGGAGACACAGCGAGGCTGCAAACCCAAGTGGGCACCACATTTACGGTGGCGGTGGTGCCCTCCCTCACATGTGGTCTGGCCCTGGGGACGTGGCCAGCGTGGGAGGCAGGGCAGCCGCACCTGTTGACCACGTGGTCGGTCAGATGCTGCTTGAACATGAAGCTCCAGCGCCGGATGGTGTTGAGCAGGGCCTGCTTGAAGGGGCGGCAGTCACACTGCAGCCAGCCGAGGAAGACCCGCGTGTTCTCGCACTGGGACACCTCCTCATACAGCTTCTCATAGGAGTCGATCTGGGGCATGGAGGGGGCGCCCGTCAGGGTCTGCATGCCCTGGGCTGTGTACCCCTTTCCCTGGCCAGCATGGTGGGGTCTGCAGGTTTCCCAGCCGCTGGCACCCCAGGGGTCCCGCTAACCCCATGTCCTATACCCAGAAGGGGAAGTACCACAAGGGGTGGAGAATCGCCACTGCCAGCAGGACTCCTGGAGCAGGCGAGGGAGGCTGAATGACCATGGTCACCGGCTCCCAAAGGGCCCCCTTAGCTCTCCTGCTGCTGGGACTTCCTGGCCACCCCTACCCCTGGCACAGTGCCCCGGGGGCTTTTTTCCCCGTGCCTTGGGGAAGCGAGGCGGAGGGGTCTGTGTGAAGTCTGCCCAGCTGTTCCCTGGGTCCAGACGCTCTGACCCCGCAGGGTCACCCCTCCCAGATGGGCTGCTTCCCATGGGTGGCCAGGACGCATCCCTCTGCACACGGGCCTCTCTGCCAGGAACTGTGCCTCCAGCCACCGCCAACTTGTGGGGGTCCTCCGGCCTCATATTCAGGATCAACACTTCCCTATCTGGGTCACCCCTGTGGACCCTTGAGCTGGACCCCTGTGGCCCAGGGCCGTTCACACTGCTCTGTCCATTCCCCCTGAAGGGAACCACGAGAGGGCTGCTCCCTCCACCTCCTGACTGGCCCCGGGGTGCTCCCGGGAGGCCCCGTGTGGTGTGTCATGCCCTCCTCTCTGGAACTGAGTAATAGACAAGGTTCTCAGTGGCTGTTGTCTCCAGCCTGTTAGCCTCGCTTGGCCCAAATAACACTAAAACTTACATTTTAGATCAGTTCACCTGGCTGTGTTTTTGTTTTGTTTTTGCCATGCTGAGGATTGAACCCAGGGCCTCCACACTGAGCTACAATCCTAGTCCTTTTGAATTCTTATTTTGACACAAAGCCATGGTAAGCTGAATTGTCCAGGCTGGGCTCAAACTTAACAGTCCTCCTGCCTCAGCCTCCAACAAGGCTGGGATTACTTGTGTGAAACCTTGCCTATGCCCAGATTTTACAGCAGGTGGTGGGGAGACTGGTGAACGAAGGTGGCATCTACCTGCTGCTGGAACTGAGCCAGGCTGGGTGGCATCTTGGGTACACTGTCCTGTGGCAGGGTGTACAGTTCCTCCTGGGTGGGTGGGTGTCCGAAGATCAGGAAATTCTTCATGGACTCCTGGAGGTCGTCCATCCAGAGGTAGGCGTACCGCTCGAAGGAGTCCTGGTACTCCTCAGCCTCCTTCATGGTGTTGATGACCAGGCTGGACACTTCCTCCCTCATCTCTGTGAGATCGGTTCTGTCTTCCAGATCTGCCTGTAAGTGTAGAAAGACGCCAGCAGGGAGGATGCAGACTGCATTCATGACCCAGGCTTCTTCCCTCCGCTTTGGGGAGCAGCGCTCTGACGGTGGAACTGTGGCCAAGCCCCGAGGAGGGACACTGAGAATCTGCAGTGTTGTAAGAGATTTGCTGAATGTGGCTTTCGCCTCCTGGACCCCAAATGACTCATTCCTTATGTACTCAGCCCTTGCTGTGCACCATATACTGGCACAGACACTGGACACACAGACCAGCAGGGATCACATGGAGTGCCTGTCCAGGGCTGTGGAAAGGCACTCATCGAAGCATCCCAGAGACAACACATCCCAGCTCTGTCGGTAGCTTCAAGGTGTAATATGAGGAAGTTAGGAATGGCCTTGAGGAATGGCCCTTGTAAGGCCAAGAGCTGATGGACATGCAGGCAAAGAGCCACAGAAGTAGCCTCGGGGACAACAGCAAAGCATAAAGGCCCTGAGGTGGGCAGAAGTAGAGTACTCAGGAGCGGAAGGAATCTGCCTTTGGTAACTGGAGCAGAGAGCTCAGGAGCTCTGTGATGGACAGGATTGTTTTAGTTGCAGGTGACACAAAACCCAACCCAATTTGTTTAAGCAAAGGAGAGAACCATTGGCTCCTGTGACTAGAGAAGCCTACAGTGGTACATGAGCATGTGACAAGCAGGATGGGGGGGTAGTGGGGCTCGCCAGAGCCCCTGGCTGGAGCCAGGCAGAATCAATACCCCAACAGGTGGGCTGGGGCAGGGGGGAGGGCCAGGCTGAAGCTCTAGGGAGGGGACGGAGCCGGCAGGTGGCTGGGGTGGGGGCTGGGGAGAGCAGAGGCTACAGCTGTGCAAAGTCTGGAAGGCGACAGAGGCGGCCGGTGTGGATGGGACAGAGCAGGCCGCACATGTGCCCGGGCATCCAGGAGGAAGCCTGAGACCTCACTGAGGCTCAGGAAAGCTTCGTGAGTGACCCGCAGGTATGGGACTGTGACCCTTTCCCTTTGGAGGCCCCCAACAAGTGTGCTCCAGGGACTTCACGCCAGCGTGGGCCTTTCTGGGTTTAAATGTGGTCCACTGCAGGAGTCGGTTCTATGGAGACCTTCTCCACCTCTTGTCTAAGACAGGGAGCTACAGTCTGGCCAGCTGGGGGTCTGGCTATGGGGTTCGCCTCGTCCTAGTCTGCCCTACAGGGTCATCCTAGTTCCCTGTGGCTTTAGAGTGGCGGCCTGCATCCACTGTGGCCTCTGCTTGAGGTCTCCATCCTCTGATCCCCAACTCTTCTGGGTCTGCACCCCTGAGGTCCCGCTGGGGGTCCTCTGTGGGTCCTCTGCCATGTGCTGCCATGGTGGGGCCATTGGGAAGTGATCTAGGGTCCAGCTCCCTGGGTAGCTGATGCTGTCATCGTCTTCCACTGCTTGGTACCATGTCAGACCTGGGAGTGTCTGCCAGGGGCTCTGGAGAGACCCTTGGCCATGAGCCCCTCCTCTCCGGAACATCCTGCCTGGGTGTCTTTGAGACAGAGTGTGTGTGTGTGTGTGTGCTTGTGGGGGTTTTGTCCACAGCACCTGTCAGGTTTGGGGACACTCAGGAGGGAGTGAAAGCAGCCTTGCACCCTGACTCTGAGGGCACTTCTTTGTCTCATGTCTGCATGACTGGTGGCAAACTTCCAAAACCTGGATGGCTTGCTGTGTGCGCCACAGCCTGGTGAGTCACCTTTTTATGGCTTGGAGATTAGAAGCCATCTCCTCTGTCTGACTCGCCCTGGAACATTCCCACCCTTCAGGAGTCGCTCTCATGGCCCCGAGTCTCACAAGCTACCCTTGACCTTCCCAGGGGGATGCTCTTTTCTCCTGTGTCCTCCCTAAATGCACAACACACACAATCCACACGTGCAAATATGCAATGCACATAAGCAAATGCGCACGCATATACACCCAAGTATGCACACGCACGCAGATGCAAATCTTAGTCACACAAAAACACTTATAACTTCCCATACATGCAAACGCGCATACACAGGGCCACACACACCTTCCTCTTCCTGACAGTACACAGCACCTTGCTGTAACTGTTTGTTGTAATCCGTGCCCATCGTAGGTAAATTCACAAATATATGAAACAACAATTCCCCACTCACAGCACCATCCTCCCTCCCAGCCCTCAGCTTCCCTGCCGTAAGGAAGCATTCAACAGTTTCAAGCATATGTACGAAAAGAAAGATGTTTTGTTGGCTTAAACAAATAAGATCACATTCTAAAGCAGTGGTGCCAAGTCTGTGGCACACGTGCCATGGCCAACTGTTTGTTAGCACTGAAAGCTCTGAACTGTTTTCCACCACTCTTCTAAATATTGTTCCATAACTTGATAAGATGTATGGTGACACATCACATCTTTCCACCCCTGGGTCTGACTTCATGTGAATGGCCCAGAATCTGTCAAACAACTCCGCTCAGTGATGGAAATTGAAGTCTTCTGATTTTTTTTTTACGCCTATACAAACAGATGCTCTGATCAGTATCCCTGCTGCCACCTTTCTTTGGCAGAGCTGACTTTTGAGTGACTTCTGTACCCCAGTTTCATGAACTTGGAGTGGATGGGTGCGGAAGTCAGGGGAAGAAATATTTGTCAAAAGACCTGAGTGTGGCAAGAACCTCAGGTTTAAATGATGGACAGAACAGAGAAAGGCATCAGGAAGAAAAGCCTGACAACCCCGTCACCTTGCCGGGGCTGAAACCCAGGTAGGCCAGCACGGAGAAGCCACCTGATGCAGGACGGATTCAGGAAGGAAAGAGAGCATTGGGCTTCTGCTCCTCTGAGCTATTCACGGTCAGAGCCACTGCAGCTAACACGTCCCTAACCAGGGTTTGCCCAATGAGGAAGGCGGTTCCAAGCCAGAAAGCAGCTGATGCCCACACGCGGACAGTGGGTAGGGCAGCGCTAAGCTAGGACTGACCTTGTAGTTCATCTTGCCCTTAGCCAGCCTGGGGATCAGCCTGGCCACATTGTAGATGTCATCGATCAGGCCCTCGATCAGCGCCAGGATGCCAAAATCCAAGCCCATCTCCAGCGATGGATTGAAGGTTAGGCCTTCCTCATTCAGCTCCATGCGGATCTCGAACAGGGGTGCAATGTTCTCCTGAAACAAGCCGTCACTGCGTCAGTGCCGCCGCCCCTGTCAAGCATTTCCCAACACCTAGCCTGTCCACTCTAAGACCATCCTTGGTGCAGCTGCAGCTTGGGGGCACATGCTCCTCAGTGGCCCCCCACCTGAGCCATCCATCTGGGATCCAGGGCTGGAGGAGCAGGCCGTGGCTGGAAAGGCAGTGTCTGGGGGAGATGGGTTACTGCTTTCTAAGCCCACTGCTGCTAGTGACCCACCAGATGGCCACACATAGCTCCCTAACCTCCCAGAGCCACAAAGCAAGGCTCATTACCTCGTAGAATGGAGGCAGCAGTGGCCCCAGCTCTCTGTGCTGTTATGAACAACACAGCACAAATGAACTGAGCACATATGAACTGTGTACAGCAGCTGGTCACCTGTGTGACCAGCCCCCAGGTCCCCTGGGTGCATGGTCACTACCCATCTGCTCCTGGATGCCCCTGGTGAGGCCATGAGGCTGGGGGCGCTGCCCTGCCTGTAGGGTGTTGGGATGGAGGTTACCCCCCGCCCCCGGCCTCTTCCCAGCATGTCAGTGACAGTCACACTGTGTGCCAGGGCCCATGGGTGGCCATGCGGTCCCTACTGTGGCCACTGGTCACTTGGGAGTAGTATAATGAAAAGGACTCGGGTTTGAGGGGGACACGTCTTGGTGGCACACATCAGCACACCCTCTTGGTGACCCATTAATGCTTCTGCTCAGCCTGACAGTGGAGGAGTGAGGGACTTAGTGGCTGGGGCTGCTGCCAGCCTCCCCTCCCCCACCACCACCCCCATTGCATTGGGGACCATGGTGCCTGTGTTGCGTCACCCAGCAGCAGCAAGCCAGATAGGGCCATGCTCTCAGATCTGCTTAGGTATTTTGCTGATTTGTGTCATGACAGGTTTAAGGTGACCAGCAGTCCTGAGGACCTGGGGCCCCAGGGGTTCCTAGGAGGGCAGGGCTTTCACTTTTAAAACCAGGGCAAGTTAGTCACCTCAGGTAGGGGTGGCCAACCTTTTTGAGCCTGAGAGCCTAAGCTGCAATCCCCAGCTGACTTACTTATCACAAAGTACCAACAGTGCCTCTGTATGTGCTGTTCTCCAGTGCCCGGCTACTGGAGCAATGCCTGGGTGACCGGGCTCATGTGCCAGCAGGGAGGGCTCTGCTCTGGTTGCCCACTGCAGCCTGTGAGCATAGGTTCACCACCACTGCTCTACGTAGATTTTAGTAAGTCTCTCTATTTGTAAAATGAGAGTCTGCTATTTCACCAGGAATCTCCCAACTTGATCCCAGCCCAGAGCGAACCTTGTATTTCTAATTCACGCACACGTAATTACTTTACACGGACAACTTACATCTACGGCCATGTTGCTGATGAGGTAATTGAGAGAGTTGCGAATGAATTGGTCAAACTCCTCCAAGACCATGTCGTCAACATAGTTGACGTAACCCTTCCAGGGCTGGCTGGATGTGTCTGCTCTGAACAGTTCTGCATTCTCCTGGAAACAGAAGCACGCGGCTGGTGGCCATTGCACTGGCTCACTGGTGGGCAGGCTTTCGGGGAGGTGGGCAGGTACCCAAGTGAAAGGCTGGGTGGCCGAGTGAATGGGTGTGTGAGTCGTTGGATGGATGGATGGATGGATGGATGGATGGATGCATGGCTCGGTTGACCACTGAGTGCCACAGAGAAAAACAAGAATAAACATGACTCAGTCCGTGCCTTAGGCAGTTATAATAGAAGTGAGAAGACACAGGCTCAATTAACTTTAGTGTCAAGCTGGGCTTGGCGGCACATGCCTGTGACCCCAGCACTCAGGAGGCTGAGGCAGGGGGATTGTTACAAGTTTGAGACCAGCCTGGGCTACAAAATGAGTTCAAGTCCAGCCTGAACTGCATATCAAAAGAAAAAAAAACAAAAAACAAATAACTTTAGTGTAAGGAAGAAATGGCTGGAATGACCGTCACGGGATAGGTAAGTGTGGTAACAAAGTCTGGCGAGGAGGCAGCACTGTCTCATCAAATCTGGGAAATAGGGGTGGTCCCAGACCTCAGCCCCAGGGGCTCCCACTCCTTGCTGCTCAGCCTTACCCACCTTGCCCTGCCTCCCTGCCCACCCTTTGGTTAAGCTCCTGGTATCCTAAGCTTTCCTGACCTGAAAGCAAATTTCCTGTCTAAGGGCACTGGTGCACTCTTCTGAGGAGCACGTAGTTTGTAGTTACTGAGACCTTCTGGCACCTCGGCAAGTGAGGGGGAGGGAAAGCTCTGGGGCACGAGGCACCGTGGTTTTGGTCCAGTTGAGCCACTCCACTGGGGTGGTGATCTTGAGAGCAGTGAGGTGACCGAAAGAAGAACCGGCGCCTCTGGCCAGCATAAGGCCCCAAGTCCGTGCCACTGCATGCCACACACCAGAAACCCCCTTGCGGCCCCAAATGTGTCTCGAGCTCCAGCGCTCCCCCTTTCCAGGCTGATGCAAAGCCCTGCCTCGCACATCCTCCTCTGAGATGAGCTGAAATGCTAGACCACCAGTGTTCATCCTCCCTCAGCAGGTGAGCCCAGAGGCCAGCAGAGACGGGGACCCCACCCACTGTGGAGGCTCCAGGCAGCAACACAGACACGTGACTGCACCGTAGCCAGCAGAGCATGTCGGCTGTGGCATATCACATGGGCACGTCCCCACTGTCTGTGTCACACTCATGGGTGGAAACCACAGAAGACTCTAGAACAGCAGCCTGTCCCGGGAGAACAGATCTGCCGTCTTCTGCTAAGGTGTCACTGTACCGACTCTGGCCCCCTGGGAGCGGAAGAGGCAGACACGTCACAGGAGGAGTCAGGCTTCCCAGGCAGGCTGGCGGGATCTGTTCTAAGGAGAAACATCATTTTTCTAAGCTGTCTAGCACTGCCTCTCCCGGGAAGAGCCGGTGGACTCTCAATGGACCCGCCAGCCCTGTTCTCACCGCCACCATGGCCTGGATCTTCACGCCCGCCTCCTTGACAGCTGTGTATCGCTTGGTCAGATTGACCATCCTGCCGTCCAGGTCTAACAGGGCCTCTTTCTTGTTGTCCTTTCTTTCAAACAGAGGGTTGGCTGACCAGTCCTGGAGGAAAACACAACAGCGAGGACAGTCGTTTTAGGGACAGTATGTTTGGTCTCACATCTCAGTCCTCTTCCCTTGCTTATCTGAGACTAGAGATTGGCGCTCTGTGACCTGTACCCCTTTGGGGCCACAGGGATCCTTGCTTATATTAACTTTCTGAGAAAACTACTTGAGGGAACATTCCATTCATATGGAAACTGAATCAGGACAAAAGAAGGGTGGCGAGAAATGGTTTTTGTCTGCTATTTGCTATTAGAGTGGATGCGGATGAACTGCGTGTGAGGTATAACACAGAAAGATGTGTCACGTTGAAAATGCTGAGGCTTCTTTGAACTAGGAGAGGTGTGCCCTGATGCACACGTCAGTGTGTGGTGATTCCGAAGTCCTAAATCGTGGGAGGGGGTTGCAGGACCTGAAGTCCTGCTTTAGTGAAGGCCACTGGGACACTGAATGAGAGTGAGCCTAGGGCATATCGTAATGGTTTGAGTTTGTGAGGTTGGTAGAGAAACATAGCTTAAATATACAGTCATTTTTAAAATAAAAAGATTTACTAAGGATGTGTTGCAAATTAATGGAAAGGGGCTTTTTTTTTTTTCTTTTTGAGAAAGGGTCTCGCTATGTAGTTCAGGCTGGATTTGAGCTCACTTTATAATCTAGGCTGGTCTCAAACTTGCAACAATCCTCCTGCCTCAGCCTCCAGAGTGCTGGGATTATGGGAGGGGGATTTTTGTCTCTATAGTTTTTTTTTTTTTGTACTGGGGGTTGAACTCATGACTTTGTGTTTGCAAAGCAAGCACTTACTTCACTGAGCTAAACCTCTGGCCCAGGAGGGGGATTTTTAAGACTTCCTTTTGGAAAAATGAGTTGAGATTTTGACTGAGATTGTATTAAATCTACATATCAATTTTGGAAATATGGCCATTTACAATCCTAAACTTCATACAGGATCAGAGGAGACCCAGGAGAGCAAAAGCAGCCCTGGGTAGGAACAGCAAAGCAGGAGGCGACACCATCCTGGACTTGAAGTTATGCTACAAAGCTACTGTGATAAAAATACTATGGTGCTGGCACAAGAACAGGTGTAAGGGTCAGTGGAACAGAACGGAGGATGCAGAAATAGCTCCCAGGCATCTCAACTATCTAATCTTGACAAAGCACCTACAAATCCATTGAGAGAGAAATCAGAGGAATAACTCCCCTTACAATAGCATCCAAAAAATGAAATACCTAGGAATCAACTTAACAAGGAGTATAAAAGACCTCTACATTGAAAACTATAGTATTCTGAAAAAGGAGATTGAAGAGGATATTAGAAAAGAGAGAGATATCCCATGCTCTTGCATAGGGAGAACCAACATAGTGAAAGTGGCCACATATCAATTTTGGAAATATGGCCATTTACAATCCTAAAGGGGACCTAGAATAGCAAAGGCAATCCTGGGCAACAAAGACAAGACGCGGGCATCACCACCCCTGTTTTGAAACTGTATTATCAAGCTAATGTGATTAAAAACAAAACAAAACAAAACAAAACAAAACAAAACAAAACAAAACAATGTGGTACTGGCAACAAAACAGACCTGAAGATCAATGGAATAGATTAGAAGATGCAGAATCAACTGCAGATACACTAAGCTACTTTGACAAATGTGCCAAACACATTCACTGGAAGAAAGACAGCCTCTTTAATAAGTGGTGATGCAAAAACTGGCTGAAGACTAAAACTATACCCATATCTTTCACCATGTACTGAGCTAAAATTAGAATGGATTAAAGATCTTACTATAAACCAGAAGCATTAAATCTTCTGGAAGATACAGTAGGTAAAACTCTTGAAGACACTGGTATAGGCAAAGCCTTTATGAACAAAACTCTGATTGCACAGGAACTATAGCAATGAATCAACACGTGGGATCTTACCCTACTGAAAAGCTTTTGCACAGCAAGAGAAACCACCAACAGAGTGAAGTGACAGTCCACAACGTGGGAGAAAATGTTTGCCAGCTGTTCCTCAGACAAAGGATTACTATCAAGAACATATAAAGAACTCAAAAAAATCATCCCTCCCAAATCTAAAGACCCAGTCCAAAAATGGGCATCTGAGATAAAGACATACTTCTCAGATGAAGAAATACAGACAGCAAATAAATATGTGAAAAAATGTTCAACAGCACTGGTCCTTTGAGAGATGTAAATTAAAACAACACTGAGATTTCACTTCATTTAGAAAGAATGGCTAGTGTTAAGAAATCAAGCAATAACAAATGCTGGAGGGGCTGTGGGGAAAAAGGAGCCCTTCCCCACAGATGATGGGAAAAGACTAGTGCAACCACTGTGGAAATGTGTGGAGATTCCTCAAAAAAAAAAAAAAAAACTAGATTGGAGGGCTTATTCGAGCCAGCTATTCCCCTTTTGAGTATCTTCCCAAAAGAATTACAAACATCTTACCACAGCAATTTATGTGCACCCATGTTTATAGCAGCACAATTTGTAATAGCCAGATCTTGGAAACAACCTAAATGCCCATCAACTGAGGAATGCATAAAAAAAAGATGTGGTATTTCTATACAATGGAGTACTACTCAGCCATAAAGAATGATAAACGGGATTACTTTTATGGGTAAATAGATGCGCCTTGAGAACATACTCATTAGTGAACTAACACATGCATGTGTAAACACTGTATTGTTTCACTAGTGTGATGAGCTAAAGGAAAAACATGTATATGTATATGTGTATGTGTATGTGTATGTGTATGTATATGTATATGTGTATGTGTATGTATATGTGTATGTATATGTATATAAAAATAGTTAAGATAGTTAAAAAAAGAAGTAGAGTGGCCTCCCTCCTTTGTCATCCACATGGCCTGTTCGGAAGCAAATCCAACGCCTCCCTTCACTGAACACCTCTGTAGTCTACCAACACCTTGTCCCAGTCTTTTTGTCTCAGAGGGAATGACCTCAGCGAAAGCAACAGCTTAGGTCACACCTGCTTTTACTTTAATCCACTACGAGCCATTCTGAGTTGACTTTTGGATGTCTTAAGAAATATCTGATGTGCTATAAGGTTTTGCATCTGGATATCCAGTTGTTCCAGTATATATTTATTGAAGGTACTATCTTTTCTCCACTTAATTGCTTTTGCATCTTTGCCGGAAATCAATTGTCTGTTATGTGGGTATCTATTCTGGGATTTCATATTGGTGCCTCGGTGGTTTGTCTATCTTGATATCAGTGCCGTTTTGTCAAGATTGGTGTAACTTTGTGGTAAACTGTGGGATTGGGGAGGGTTGGGGCTCTAATTCTGTTCCTTTATCAAAGTTGTTTAGACTATTCCAAGTCTTTTGTATTTCTACAGAAATGTACTTAGTGTTTAAAAAAAAAAACTATATTGAGATTCCATCTTGCACCAGAAAGAATGGTCAGCATCAAGAGATCAAATAATAATGAAAGCTGGCGGGCTCCAGGGCGCGGACGGAGAAGGAACCTTTCACCCCACTAGGAACAATGCAAAACTAGTACAACTGCCACAAAAATCAGGGTGGAGATTCCTCAAAACATTGAAGCTGGAACCTCCATTTGACCCAGTTAGTCCCCTTCTAGGTATCTTCCCCCCAAAGTTAAAAGGCACCACATTGCAGATATGCATAAATAATCATGTTTACAGCAGCACAACTCGTAATAGCCGCCATGTACATGTACCAACTCCACATAAGGAATGGAAACATTATGGATTGCAAATATGTACTAATGAAGAAAAAATTGTCTGGAAATAAAAGGCTTCTTTTCAGATACATAGCTACCAATGTTTTTGCAAAATCTGGCATTGGAGATGATATGAACCAGGGGGGAAGCAGACAAAAGATCCCTCAGAGTCTTGAAAGGGACTTGAGGTAAAGAAGCACCTCTGTTTTAACAGGGATCTGTGGGGGAATTTTATAGGAATTGAATTTCATGAATCTGTAAAACCCACACCAGTGTTCACTCCCTACAGCACGGTCTCACGGGGTCCCTTCCCAGCCCTTGTTCCTGGTGCCAGCCTGCCACACAACCCCTCTGCCATCTGCTGAGTTCAGTAGAATGGAACACAGTGGAACTTCCCAGTGCCACTGGGCTCTTCCTGTCTTGGGACCACTCTGACAGCACCGTACTGGTCCAGACCATCAAAGGGCAGGGTCCTCCATCTTCCCGCCACAGGCCTCTCTCTCTGGGCTCACCTGCTCCAGGCCTGTCGGAGGCTTCCACTGAGCCCTGCTCAGCACCCCACAGCTTGCTTACCTCCATCACCTGGGTAATTACTTCTATGTTCTGCTTGGCTTTCTGTATTCTGTTCTGCAAGTTATACAGAATCTCTCGCACCTCTTGAATATATTGAAACACACCTGAAACACAAGCATAAAGGAATCTTCTGCAATAAATAGCTCAGCCAGATGAATGTGTCCTGGGTTGGCTTAACACACATTACCCCAGAAAACCCGTCTCCAGTTCTAGAGCACAAAGCGGAAACCACTGTGAGCAACCTGAAATTCAATCCTGAGCAGTGTGCACTGAGCCTCGTTGGCAATAGGACTTCCTCCTCTCCACGTCTGCATACTCATCTCACCCAGGAACCCCCCACTCCTGAGTTAAAGCCCCGCCCCGTGAGCCCCAGCCTCTCCAACCCTGAGCAAAGCACCAGAAAGATGTGGGCTTTTCTGCAAGTGCGGGGCCTGGAGCAGTAGGAGAAGAGCCACGTCCTGGGGCAGGAGTGGGAAGAACGGAGCATGGTCTGCACAGGAAAGAGCGGACAGACTCCGCTTTCAAGAGGGCAACACTGGAGGTCTCAGATGGAAGGGGGGCTGCAAGGAGGAGGGGCTGGGACAGCGGGGGAGGGAGGGGTCCCCGCCTGCCCGGTGGTGGAACGAGGGACACCTGCACTCCGGCTACACTTTCGCTTTCCCAGTGCCCAGCCACGGAGTACTTTGCTGACTCTTGGGTGAAAACAAGAAAGGTCAGGCGTTCCCCTGAGCCCGGTTTGGAGAACTTAGGATCCTCTGGCTAAAGGGGTCTTGGCCCAGGTCTGGTGTCAGTGACACTAATGTGTCCTTTTCAAATGGGGCAAGCTGTTAGAACTGTGCTTTGGCTTTAAACCCAACTCTGGTGCAGGATGAGCAACTGCACCAGCCAAGGGGCAGAAGCGGCTGCTCCCCGGGTCTGAGGAAGGCTGCTGGGCAGGCGGACCCCATGTTTAACCCTCTCGGAATGAGCCCGGCCACCACACCTTCACTGTTCCAGAACAACGTCGTTTCGGCACTCAGTAACTTGACGTCAATTGCCTCCAGTTCTGATTTGATCAGTGGAAATTCCACGTCCATCACAGTCCTCTTTATCTGTAGAACACAGGGGTCAGGGTCAGGGTTTTGTTCCAAATCCAGCCAGATTTCAAACTATGTAGGCTGGTAAGGATTTTTATGCCTCAACACTACCTGAGCCGATTACAATTAGTGTGATCTGTGGGGGAATTTTACAGGAATTGAATTTCATGAATCTGTCATCTCAGCTACTCAGGAAGCTGAGACAGGAAGATCACAAATTCAAGGCCAGCCTGGGCAACTTAGTGAGAACCTGTCTCAAAATAAAGTTTCAACAAAAGGTAGAAGATGCGTGTATCTCAGAGGTAGAGCACTTGCCGAGCATGTGCAAGGCTCTGAGTCTAATCCCCAGTAACAATGACAACAAAAGTTATTTCAGGCCACTCGGATTTCCAAAATTATTTTTATCAGAAAGGACTGATGTATAGATTTTTCAGTGTCTGTGCGATGGGGTAGAAAAAGATGAAACTACTGTAGTGTAAAAATAGTGACGGATTGTTCTCAATTTTTGTATTTGGCTGAGTCATAGAAAGAAAGCCAAAGAAATACAGTGGAGAGCTGCAGTGTTCCTGGGAGCGGGACCTCCCCGTGGTTATAAAGTGGAAAGGGTAAAATGTGGCTGAATAACAGGAGCTGAGGTCTGAAGGGAGCTGCTGCGGTTGGTTAACAGACCTACGTCAGTGACAATGGAGCTTCTGTGAAGCCTTTGCATTGCTCTGCCCTGCTCTGGGAGATGAGTTCATACTTTGGAATATCATCTCATCTCGTAGCACTTTGCTTTAGGTCTGTCTTTTCAAGGACACACGTCTCTAGGAAGTGTGAGTTAAAGAGAGTTAAAACCGAATGTTACAGGCTGATGAATGACCTTCCACAATGATTCTTTTTCCACATGTGGTATTTCAAATAGTGACCCATCAAAGCTTCAAATGTTTTTGGACCGTGGACGCTTAGAGCCGGTGGGTAAGGGCGGAGGAAGGAAATTTACTGGTGATGACCTGCTGAAAGCCAGGCGGAAGTAAAAGCCGCTCTACAGAAATCATAGAGCAAGGCAGCTCGAGGCAGGACCCCTGGATGAGGCTGTCTTGGTAATAAAGACAGTGGCCTCCTCCCCGCTCCGGAGTTCTTGCACTGAAGGTCGCATAACACACCTCCTCAGTATGTTTATAATCAAAGCCCACAAGGGAGCCTTTTAGATAGAGTTAACCAGCTCGGTTTCTGAGGACTCCATGTAGAGAGAGGTGACAGCTCTTGGGAATTTAGGGCCTCTGCTGGGCAGCCTGGAAGAGGCAGCATTTTTCTGCCCTGAAGCCTTCAGGTCTTGGCCAGAATTACACGGATACTCGTCTACCCAAGTGTCCCATTGACTCCTGCCCACAGGAGTAGCTGGAGGTCACCATGTACTTGTAGGGAAAGCTCAGGGCACTGGATCCACCCAGAAATCTCAATTATTCCAGTTCCACAGCCCAGGGTGAGACTCTGCCCTCCTGGGCCCCTGTTCCCAGGCAAGTCATCTGGGACACGCACACTCAAGTGACGGTTCATATAGTCTAGAAAATTCCTTGAGAAGCCACCTCCTCTCAGGTCAAGCTCAGATGCTAACAGGTGTTTGTGATTGGGAGGTGTGTAGTCTCTGCACTAGAGAAACCATTCAAAGAAGAAGCCCCTTCAAGGACAGAGATGGCACCAGTGACAAATGTCACTATGGGGCGAAGCTCAGCATCAGACTTTCTCCTTGCTTCTCTCTTTTGCCCACCTTTTTCTCAACATCACACTAGCATCCACAGTTGGAGAGCCCACAGTGGAAGGCTGGACACCACCGGCTCGCTGGGCTCTATTTGGAAGTGCAGCAGCGGAGGGTCAGTTTCTTCTTTTATTTTTGGTTCACTGAATTTTTTTCTCTCTGATTATAGGATCACTGCAGAATATCTTTTGCACTGGATGCAACCTCTGAACATTTCTCTGTGTACTGGCTCCCTAAGGAGTCCACTTTCCCTAGATGCTTTGCCTGGTAGCAATCTAGGGAACAAAGGAATATGCTTCTCAAGGGAACTGGTTGTAGAAAAGGTGGATTCAAGGAAGTTCACTTAAGACAGGCACTGGTGTTTCATAGTCTTTAGCACCAATGGGTGAGTCAGTTAAAAATGAAACAAACCTAGTTTACACTGGACATGTCCCGGGTTACATTTCCATCCTTGTTGATCCTTTGGTTTCTGACCCACCTATACGACGATGCCACCAACATACTACACTTGCTTTGGCTTTCCCAGCCTGCTTGTGGGGAGGCCACGGCACCAGGCAGGGGTCACTTCCCAGTCTCCCCACAGCTTTGCCCCAAACCTTCCATACTCTGAGCTGTCTTTGAGACATCCAAGGCAGCACTGAATTGACGGGCATGGTCAGTACCTCACTGCTTCCAGCCACCATTCCCTCCATAAGGGGTCTTATTAGCGAGTTCCTCATGACAGAGACACCCTGGGCTCCCTGTGCTACCTTTGATACCCTCCTGTCATTGGAGGAAGGTATGTGGCCTCACTTGCTCATCATACAGGGTTAATGTAGGACTTAGCGGGAGCCGTGCAGGGGTGGGACAGAGATGGAAGGAGCCCACATTCAGGCCCGAGAAGAAGTGCAGAGTTTGGCCTGGAGGTGGCACCAGAAAGGCCACCCATACAGAAATATGGAGTGTGCGGACGTCTTTTAGACAGTTAAGCCATGAAATACAATATGACAGTTGATTGATTGTGTCAATGTAAGAGAAATTAGCTCAGCAACTCCACACAATAGGTGTGTAAGACCCACTCTAGGGCAGCTTGTCATCTGGCTGGTGTAAAGGGGAAATGAAGAAGGATGGACCTGCATTGTTTTAGGAGCTCCATTCTTTGGCTTCTCCTTGGACTTATCTCTTGGTCTCCAGTGCAGACCCTTCAGCTTCCGGTGCAGGCTTTTCAGCTTCCGGTGCAGACCCTTCAGCTTCTGGTGCAGGCCCTACAGCTTCCGGTGCAGGCCCTACAGCTTCCAGTGCAGATCCTTCAACTTCTGGTGCAGACCTTTCAGTCTTTCACGACAGACCCTTCAGCCTCCCAATATGAATTTGCACTGGACACTACACGGAGCATGGTACATGATGTCCCATAGTGGAAACCAGTAGTTTCCACCCCACCCCAACTGTGGTGGCTGGGCAGGTCACAGTGAGAAAACCAATGTAAAGGAAGAGGAATTTCTCTTAGCTCATGGTGTCCAAGGTTTCAGAACAGGCTTGGCCCAGTTGCTTTTGGGTTTATGGCGAGGCAGAGAATAATGGCGACAGGAGGGGGCGGTGCAGGAAACCGCTCCTCTCGTGAGAGCCAAAAGAAGCAAGAGAGAGATAAAGGAGGAGGGGACCTAGGTCCCAGTATCCCCCCGAAAGGTTCCCAGTGACTCAGCTCCTTCTCACTAGGCCCTGCCTCCTTTTAAAAGTTCCACCACCTCTCAGTGGCGCTTTGACTGGGGACACACCTTCAATATATGGCCTTCAGAGGACATTTAAGGTCCCACATACACAGCTGCCTTCCCCCACCCTCGAGGGATCTGTAAGGCAGTGAAGATGGGTACCGCACCTGCCTGCAGTGCCCACACCCACGCTTCCCAGGTAGCAGACAGCGCATCATGGGAGGGACTGTCCCTCAAAGCTAGTCGGTTACCAGTTAGCCTCTTGGCGACTGTGGCATCAGGTCCCCAGACCTGACGGATGCCCTAAACCAGGGGTTCTTGAACCGGAGAGCTGAGGCTGGACCGGCCACCTTTCCAGATCTCCAGCCCCTCCCACTGCTTCCTCGCTGGATTTCAGTCCAACATCCCCACTGCCCCACTGCATGGAGGTGCCGCGGGACAACTTTATTATTATCCAGAATACACTCAGGGAGCGAAACGTGAACAGAGAAGCGTGCGACGTAAGTTACAGTCCAGTGGAAATGTGGTTCTCCTAATCAGCTATTTTGAGTTATTACCACCTTTGCTGCTGCTGCTGCTGCTGCTTCTTGAACAGCGAGGTGCACCTTGCTGCACGTTTAAATATTAAAATTGACTCACTGTTCTGTCTCTCCTACGGGAGACCCTACCCACCGTTTGTTCTAAACAAAACCAAAACTTGGCAACCACGATCAAGCCCCGCCCACTCACCTCGTTGTACCAGCCCACGATGAGCTCCAGGTTGCCCACAAACTTCCGGAAGGTTTCGTTCTCCGAGAACAGACTCTCTGCACTGCTGGGGATCTCCTTTTGCTGCTGGAAATTCAAGTACTTGACTTCTCTCAGCACTGCCACCAACTAAACGGCAACGGAAAAAAAAGGTCAATGAACATGTCAGGAGGCGACTCTGGCACTCCTGGTGTGGACAGGCAGCAGGACCCCCGAGGTGTCCTCAAAGCTGGGGTCCCGCCTGGATGGGAGGCAGCGCTTTCTGGCAGGCTCAGGGTGTCTTTGCCCTATTCACTGCTCCTGAGGGAGACGATGCTGACATTGTCTTCATGGGTGGACGACATCATCGTAGCTTCCTTACCTCTGCCCTGGCTTCACTCCACCCAGGCCGTTAGGAGAAAGGCTTCATGGGGCCTTCACCTGGCTCCTCCCTACCCTCAGCCTCTCCTGTCACCTGGTTATGATCCAGCACACCGACAGCAGGAGCGTCCTTCCAACACTGCTGTCCCCAAAACCATTCCCATCAGCATTGCAGCCACCTGTCTGATACTGAGTCTGTCACCCCATCACGTGACTTTACAGCAGCGAATCACCTGGGCACATGGTCACCTTTGGTTCCCAGGCTGTGCTGGTCCCTGTCACAAGTCCCTTTTGGCAACCTCCAGGTGTCCGTGGTGGAGAGCCAGACCTCAATCCCTCTCAGCTTACTCTCACCCGGATGAGGTGCTGGCACCGAGGGTGTGGAGGACGCCTGAATTTGTCTCCAGCCCTGGTCTCTCCTGTCCCCCAGACCTGAGACCTCCCTGTCTTCTCACCATCTCCTGAGCTTCCCATGGCCAAACAGAGAAGCTGACCTCCTCCGGAGCCTGCGCCCGCATCCTTCTCCAGACTGTGTCCCTGATGGCCATTCCACTGCCCAGGTCACTCCTCTCTCCCTCTTCTACTCCATATCAAACCTACAGCCTCATCCCTATCACCTCTCTGCCACCCTCGTCCCCTCTGCCTGCTCCGCCCAGTCCTGGGACGTGCCAGGCACAAGCAAGCCTCCCACCTTTGCTATAGCTGTCTGCTCTGCATCAACGCGTCGCCTCCACCTCTGAGAGCCCGTCTCAAGACGCCCATCCCTTCCCCTCCCCCTGCCTTCCTGAGGCTCCTGCTGAAATGTGGCTTCACCTCTTCGTCTGTGTCAGTCACCTGCCCTCTTCTCACTCTCTCGTCAGCCCCCACCCAGATAAGCTCCCACAGGACAGGACCGAGACCTCTGACTCTGCTTCACCAATTCATCCCAACTACATACACACAGTAGGCGCTCCGTAAATATGTGCTGAATGAGAGAAGGAATCAATGGCCCTGTCCCCACTTCCGCCATCTGTGGACTCCCACACTGTCCAGAGGCAGCCCCAGGACACTCCCCAGCCTGGCTGTGCTTGGCCTCACATCCTGAGTGTACCCTGCGTACTTGGAGTACAGAGAGGAGGAGGGCGAAGGCCCCCTGGGACAGAAACAACAGCCTCTGCCAACGCATACTTTTGCAGGACCGGGTAGCCACAGAGGTCACGGGACACTGGCTTCTCCCCTCCACCGAGGACCCAGTCCCAAGTGGGGCTCCTCCATGGCCGCAGGGAGGACTCACCACCTTGCTGAAGTTGACTTGGATGAGGTCGGTAGCTGTGCTGCGGAGAATCAGTGGCTGGCCCAGGTTGAAGTGGCAGTCCTGGTCCACGCCGCAGACCCACTGCCGGTAGATCTTCTCCCGGTAGCCGCGCAGGAGCTCCATCATCTCCTCGTACTTCTGATAGACCATCCTGGCCTCCACGCTGGACCCAACCCTGGAATGCCAGTTAGAGCCCAGTGAGGCGCCAGGCTTCACAGACACCTCCTGCAGGGTCTCCTTAGTGCCCCAGTGGTTGCTGCCGGGACCTCTGGCTGCCCAAGCAGCTAGACAGTGACCATTTTTTGTTCCAGGCTGCCAGACTGAAAATGTACAAGTGGAGAAGGGCAGACCCACCCATCCCAACAGATTAACAACCAGTTCGGGAAACAAATCATAGGTCACCAAGCAATTGGCCCCCAGTAGCCAGGGCCTGGTTAGGTTTTATGTTTTGCTTTGTTTTTTGAAACAGGGTCTCACTATGTAGTCCAAGCTGGCCTTGAACTCCCGCCGCTTCTCCCGCCTCAGCCTCCCGAGTGCTGGGATTACAGGTGTGCACCACCACACCTGGCTACAGCCTTCGGTTAGTAACTCGCATTTCCCTCGTTTTTTGCCCTCCCCTCCACCTCCCTTCCTCAGGGCCAACCAGAGGAAAGCCAGTGCCCTGCTAGCCGGTCCTCCAGGGCGCCTCCTGGCCAGCTGCTTCCAGCAGGTGCACCCGCAGCCACCCCTGGCTCCTGGGCCCGCTGTGGAACCTCGGCCAAACACAGTGACAGTGGCTTGGTGGCTCCTCTGCAGCCACTCCCACTTCAGTAGCCTCTTT
>PVLA01016058.1:0-22310 GCA_004027455.1 Hydrochoerus hydrochaeris
AGAAACTGAAGCATTTTTAATACCTAATGCCCCATTTTCATCTTTTTGCAGCTTTCAACTTCAAGCACATTTTAGTTGATGTAAATACTGATATTTCTGTTGCCTCTTTAAGTCCATGGGGTATCACTTCAAACCCTTTATTTTAGTCTGTTATTTTTAATACTAAATTGGGTCTTTTACAAGCAACCTGTAACTAGTTATTTTTTAAATTTTTAAGCAACTTTGCTTTGTCTTTAAGGGGCAGTTGAATTCAATTTCATAATAGTTCTTACTATGTAAGGGTATTATACTTTTGTAAGTTATTTATACATTAGTTGCTTTGGAAAGGCTTTGTTTCTATTTTCTTCCTTTGTAAATTTATCCTTTAGAATTACAGAATTCTACTTTAACTACTTATTCACTTTTATGGCTCTGCAATAGAATTTTGGTTAGAGTTACCAAGAGACTTCTTTAAAATATTTCAAACATCATGGAGCTCATTTCATGTTGATGCTCACTTCATTCTAATCACATTTAGGGAGCTGAAGTGTTAGTCTCCTTTGCTCATGCATTTTCTTTTTTTTCAATTCACAACTTATAACTGTTCACCTTACTAGGACTTTCCTACATTTTGTTTGTTCACTTTGTCTTATTGTTTTGGGGTGCCTGCTTACTTTGTGATTCTGTGCCCTAGAAGAGTCTTATTTGGATTGATCTCACTTTTCTGTATTTGAGTATTAATATTCTTCTGCAGATTCTGAAGCTTTTGGCTATTATTTATTTAACTGTTCTTCCTGTGCCTGAGTTTTTCTGTTCTCCATTGACACTCCTGTGTCTTGAACATTTTCTCTTCTGATATTGTCCCATAAACCTGTGAGTCTTCCTCATCACTTGCAGTTGGTTATCTACTCATCCTCTAACTGGGAAGTTGACTGGAGAATCCCTGCTCTGCCGCAGTGTGGTGCTGCACCATCTGTCCCTGAGTCCTCCCAGCCTACTTCTCAGCTTCAGCCTGTGGCTGCCAACCCAGCTTGGCAGTGAGACTGAAGAGTGGGACAACAGGGGTGGGCTGGTCTTGGTAGATCTGGATTCTGTATCTTGTGGAGTGACCTGGGTGATAGCACCATGAGTACAAGCATGATGATTAGGCCTTAAGAGGATGGGTCAGTGCTGCAGAGCTGTAAGGTCACACTACCGCTGCTGCAGTCATTCAGTATATTTTAAAATGCTATTGGAGAATATATATCATCCAGACTTTGATGTAAATTCTCATGACTCAAAATGACTCCTTTCAACAGTGAAAAGAGAGCCACTAAATTGAAACTTTCCAACATAGTAGCTCTCTCCACAGAGAAGATTAAATTTTGACCTTAGACTTCATTATACAAAAAATTACAGAATTTTGTAGATAAGGTAACAGGATGATAATTGTCATCATCCACGTCTTTACCCTAATTAAACCTTACATCTTAATTAAAATGGAAATCCCAGACATTCTCCCAGCTATCATGGCACCCAAGGCAGCCTGCAGGTCCCGGTTTCGCAGGCTGTAGATGACAGGACTCATGGTGGGGGTAACACCTTGTAAAGCACCGATGTCAGCACTTTCATTGAGGATGAAGTTATGACATTTTCAGCTAAATATGTAACAAACCCAGAAAGGATGAACAACAGCACCACAGCAAGGTGAGGCAGGTGGAAAAACACTTGACTCTTCACTTCAAAGCTGGAATTTTCAGAACAGTAGAAAAAATGTGGACATAAGACACAAATATCACAGTAAAACCCATGAAAATAAGCCCATGGCTAGTGGCGATCAACTGATATTCAAGAACAGACTCCCCAGGACAGGAAGGTTTAGAAGTGAGAAGGCCTCATAGAAGAGCTGAAGCAGCCTGCTGGCCCCACAGAAGTGGACAGAGAATGTACCTGCCCCATGAAGGGCACTGTAGAGGCCCCCACCCAGCCAGGAGGCCGTAACCATCCACACACAGCTGCCCCTTTGCATGGCAGGCTCACAGTGCAGCTGGCAGCAGATGGCAGCATAGCAGTCATAGGACATCACTAGGAGGAGCATGAACTCTGTGCCTCCTAAGACAAGCACAGAGAAAATGTGCAAGGCACAGTCCAGGAAGAAGATAGAATAGACACTGGTCAGAGAGTTCATGATTGAGTTACAGACAGTGATAGAGATGAAGCAGACATCGATTAAGGACACTTTCCTCAGGAAGAAGTACAGGAGAGACTGGAGATGCTGGTCAGTGCTTCTGAGGATGATGATGAGGAGGTTCCCTGTCAGGGCTGCCAGGTAATTCAGGGAGAGGAGCCTGGTGCAGACCTTCTGGAGCACCCCGCCACCAGAGAATCCCATCAGCAAGAACTCTGTGAAGTTCCACATGTTGGGTAAATTCTCAGTCCTGCCACTTTTCCATAAGAATAGCTATCACCAGTGACTCATTCACAGAAAACCTCTAGTTCAGCTTTTCTTGTCATATTTACTTTACTTGACTTGATTCTGTTTAAATTTGAGTTCACTAAAATGCTACTGATAATCATGCACAGCTCTCCATTTTATGATATTTACCAGTGAAAATGGAGCTATGCTTGCCATGAAAAACAATTTAGAATAAATAAGAATGTAGTAAAATGAAGTGTGTTGTTTTCTCAGGAGCAAAAAACATTCTGACATCTTTGCTGCTTTAGATTATCTAGTTAGAAAGTTTAGTGTAAGTGTGAGGATGGAGCTGTTACATTAGCTAACATATTTTGTAGAAGAAGCTGGTACAAATAACAAAAAAACCTCTATCAAGTAGTCACTGAAAAATAGCAATGAGGTTTGTGGTTTTGTCAAATGAGGATGAAGATGCTAAACTGCAGGTAAAATGTCTCAGGAAGCACAAGAATGAGAGTCTCATTGGGATGCTAAATGTACTAGTTGGTGTTAGTTGAAAATGTTTGATTCAGAATGTAATCTTTCCTAATTCACCAGGGGTGCAGTGCACACCTACTCATTTAGCAGTTTAAAAGCTTCTTTCTCCTTTGATCACAACTACAACTAACATCCAGTAATGATTAGATGTTACTCAATTTCATATTTATCAATGTTCCAAAACATTTTTAATTTTTATCCCTCTATTCTAGTTTTAAAATAAGCATGGGAGTTCTAGACACACAGACATACCTAGGAGCATCATGTCCTCCTCTAGTCCTTCTGGCTCTTGCAACAAATTAATTGCAGTGGGTGTCACCAGTTGTCTCAGCTGAGGCATGGAACATTAGAATTCCTTCTTCCTGAGGACATCAGAGAAAAATCACTTAGGTAATTTACCAATCAAATTCACCCAAAATTGTAGGACATTTTCCCTCCCTGAGCTCCTCTGACAATGAGAAAAGCCGAGTTCTTATCAGGAAGCCAGTGTGACAAGCTTCTCTTGGAGGTTTAACAGTACACCATCTTCCTCTCTGGAGCCAGGAAGTGATGCTCAAGGTAAGGACCAGAGCTCCCGCAAAGTGAACCACAGCAACTCTCAACAGCAAGGTCCCAGGTTTTTCTGATGATGAGAACAGCTGAGTTCATATCAAGAAACAGTCTGAGCAAGCTCCTCCAGGAGGACCCACAGCCAGGGGAACCAACAGCACCAAACAGTAACCCAACAAAGAATGAGCAGCACTACCTTTTATCTAGTTCTGTTGGCAGCGATCCTCAGTTGGGCCATCAGTGCTCAGCACCACTCTGATTCAGTGCAGCTGGTGTTACCAGTTGACCACCAGTTATTGATCCACCACATCATATGAAGCCACACATGGTGTATTGTGTTATATTCCATTACTTATGCTGATTGTAATATTTTGTCACTGACATCCAAAGAAATGTTATCCAAGGAAAATAGTGCATAAGACACTTAAATTCAAGTGAACCTCACTTGTAGAAACTTTCTCATATATTGCTTCTCAGAAGTCATGTATATATATATATATATATTTAAAGAGGGGGGAAGAAAAACAGAAAAAAGGGTAGAAACAATACAGAATTAAAAAAATAAACAGTAAGAAATCACTATTTGATACATTACATATTATCTTCTTGGATATAGTTGTTCAAGTTACAAAATTAAAGCATACAAAGTGGACATTCAAACACTGAGGCTGCAAACAGTTCTGTTCACTGATCCAACAAAAACAGTAAAATGGTTATCAATTCTACACACTTAAGTATACGTATGGTTATCTATTTTAGAGCACTTTCTTTTCTTCCTCTTGCTTTTTTTAAAAAAAAATTTATTTGAGAAAAAATTTTGAAACAGAAAGACGGTAGAAACAATACAAAATCTCAAAAACAAAACAAAACAGAAAAAATATAGTAACCAGTAAAAAGTCACTAGTTGATAATTACATACTTGCCTCTTAGATGCAGTTGTTGAAGTTACAAAAGTAAAGTCCACAAAGTGGACATCCAAACAGTGAGACTGCAGTCAATTTTGCTCATCCATCCAACTAAAACTTTAGCAACATGGTTATTAATTCCACACACTCAAACATACATGCAGTTATATCCTTTAAAACACTATCTTTTCCTTTTTTTATCTTTATAATAAATATAATCCATTCTCATAAACTACTTAGAAGTTCTACTTAGTATAAGTCTCTACACATATACCTAGCCTTTCTGTATTAGAGGGAGAAACAAATCAAAACAAGTCAGCAATACAAATTCCTAGAGAAACACAAAATGAAAAGAACATACAAAAACACAACACTAGGTGATCTATGGTAGTTACTATGATGTCTCTTGTTATTTTCAATAAAATTGTCTATATCGTCAAATATAAACTTAGCATTGTGTTACACTATTAATAAAATCTAAACATTGGAGACATTATAGGACTTCAAAGGCAGTTAACAATCAAACCAGAATGGGTATCCTATTGAATCCTGTCATCTTCAGAGTAGTTGCTCCTACTCTCAGACTTGACACTCTAAAGTATACCAGATTCAAATAAAATCAGTCAAGGTAAAACAGTGATATAACCAATTTTCTCTGTCTTATCTCTGCCATGCTATTTTTTCTGTTGTTATTTGTTTACTTTTCTCCTTCATTTCACTGTCTGCCCCTTTCTTTGAGGCCTTTCTGCCATTATTCCTGGAACCCTGGTGAATTTCTTCTCTCTCTCTAGAATGTCCTTCAGTATTCTTTGCAGGGTTGGATTGGTGGTCACAAACTCCCCCAGTTCCACTTTGTCATGGAAATATCTTGTCTCTCCATTAATTTTGAGAGACAGTTTTGCAGGCTACATCATTCTGGGGTGGAGGCTATTTTCTTTCCGGGCTTGGAATATTTCTCTCCAAGCTCTTTGTAATTTGATTGTTTGCATTGAGAAGTCCGCTGCGATTTTGATGAGTTTTCCTTTATAGGTAATCTATTTCTTTTCTCTGACCACTTTTAATATTCTGTTCTTGTGATGGATTTCTGGGATCCTGATTATTATATGTCTGGGTGTAGATCTGTTTTGGTTGTAGCTGGCTGGAGTTCTATATGCCTCATTTATCTGAACTTCACTTCCATTACCTATGTTTGGGAAGTTTTCCTTAATTATTTCTGTTAATAGAATTTTATTTCATTTGTATTTGTTGCTGCATCTTCATTCACATATTTTATTCTTAGGTTAAAATCCTCTTTTCATCTTCTAGCCTTTGTATCATTGCTTCCTGGTTCCTTGTTATTTTTAAGAGATCCTTCCTTTCATGATCATACTTTGCAAATCTATCTTCAAGTTTTGAAAGTTTGTCTTTAGTTTCTGTTAAAAGGTTTTGCCAGATTTCAATGGAGGTTTTAATTTCCTTTTATTCTCTTTGGATCTGTTTCATATAGTCTAGATTTTGCTTATATTCTTCATCAAAGGCTTCTCTCCTTTCTCTGGGTTCCTTTATTCTTTCATTTGTGTCTACTTGAGGATTACCCAGGACTTCTTTCATTAATCTTCTTATATCTCGCTTCACTTGAGTTAGAATTTCACAATTAAATTTGATGATGAGGTCATGGATGTATTTCTTTATTTTTGATGAGGCTGTCTCTGACATTACAGGTTTTCTGCTCTCAACCTGCTCTGCATTTACCTCTGTTGGACTCACTTTCCCTGTTTCCGCAGTTGGGGACCTTTTGCTCTTTCTCTGTCTTGTCATGTTTCTGGCCCCCTTCAGACAGGTGGGTGGTGGAGGTCTCTGGGCCTTTCATTTTGCTTAGTTTTTCTGCAGCACTCTTGCTAGGGAAGTACTACCCCCCAGTCCACTGAGAATCTGTGAGTTGCAGGCTGAGAGCTGGCTCCTCCCCCTATGCCAGTCAAGCAATTTATGCTTCACCAAGTTTGTGTGTTCCCTGAGGATGCCACTGGCCCAGAAAAGCCTCATCCCTGGCTACTGCGTTTCAACCAGGGGCATGGCCATGCCCGAGCAGATCCCACCAATCTGCTTTGGACTAAGAGTAATCAGCAGAAGCCGCCTCAGGTTTTGATTCAAGCTGGCCCTGCCCAACTCCAAAATGTTGCTGCCCAACTCCAAAATGTCGCCCATCCAGTCTTCCCGGTTTGGGGATTCCAGTTCCCATCACTCACCAAAGTTCGTGCAGCTTGACTGGCTGTTTTCACTCCCTGCCGCAGCACCTCCTCCAGCGGAGGGTCTGGAGCTCACTAACCCCCACTCTCTGCAGGGTCATGATCACAGTTAGATCCTGAGTCACCTGACTTTAAGACAGGCTGGTACAGTTATTGGGGCTTGCCCAGCTCCAGTCCTCTCTCCATGCTTCTTTTTCTTCTTTTTTCTTTTTCCTCAGTTTCTTCCTGGGTCATGAGAATTCCTCTCCTTTTGTCTGGATTTCTCCATGTTGTGAGATTCTAGCATCTGAGTTGTTTTTATTTATTTTTTCCTCAGAGAGGCTCTCTTGTACCCCCACTCAGTTGGCCATCTTGCAATCTCTCCTCAGAAGTCTAATATATTAAAGAGTCCCAAAAATGGTGGAACAGTAAGGTGCAGAGTAAACAGCATCTCTGAGAGAAACAGCCCAGATGCTGGGATGTAGCATTGTGGAGAAGACCAGAAAGAAAGAAATGAGTCCCTCAACCCAGGAAGAAACTAAAGTGAGAATTGAAGCCCACAGAGAGAATAAAAAGAAAAGAAAAGAAAAGAAAAGAAAAGAAAAACTTAAACAGATATTCCCACCTCTTGGCTCAGCCAGCCTGGCTCCTTCCCTCTGCCCCTAGTGACTACCCATCCCCATCCTGGGGTTTGACCTTCCTCAACCCTGTTCTCTGAGTCCTCAACTCCTCCACTGCTCAGCAGTTTTCTTACCTTCCTCCCCCAGGGCAGGATTGCTGGGGTGAGTCCAGACCATAAAGAGCTCCCTCTTGGGACCAGAGACTGGAATTGTGTTTCTCCTCAGCATCATCTTGGAGAGGCACAGATCATGATGACTTGCCCCCTGAACACTGTGCCTATGGACTTGGAATGTGCAGGGAGGCTCAGCCTCCAGTAAGAGCTTGGGGCCTGACCACATGTTCTGGCAGAATCCCAGTGCACAGAAAGGGACTTTGAGCCTGTTCCCAGGCAGTGAGACCATATGCTGCATCTGAGACCACCCCAAGGCACACAGGGGGCCTAACTGGGCCATGCCCAGCAAATGCCAAGCAGAAAGCAAGACAGGGAATCCAGCCTTGGGCCCTGACAGCACACTGTGGAAGAATCTCAGCACATGGAAAAAACTTGGAACTTCAATCCCAGGCAGCTAACCTTGGACTACAGTAGATTAACTGTGTCACTGTGGTGAGTATGCCCCTAAAACAGAGGTGTACAATGGGTAAATAGGGCCAGTTGTAAAGCCCCCTCCAACTAACTGTAAGACCTTGGTGAGTCTGAAAAGAGTGTGTGTGACCCCCTCCTACACACAGAAAACATCAGGCAGAGTGAAAATGGCAAAATGAAAAAGTAAAATGTTGACACAAACATCTAGTCCACCAGAAGCAAGCACAGGAGATATTGAAATAGAGGACCTCAAAAGTAACACACTGGGAATCTCTAAAAAGATAGTGAGTGAAATAAAAAAAATTCCATGAGGTTATAGAGGAAATCAAATTAGAAGTACTCTCCCATGTAAAGACAGAAATAATAACTTTAGTAAAGGAGTGGTTGATTGCAGATAATGAAAAGAAAAAAGAACAGGAGCATGAGAAATTGATTGAAACCTTGAATGAACAATATAGAAAAGAAGCAGAATTCATGAAATAAACTCAAAGAGACATCAATGAAACAAAAATTCTATTGAAAAAATGCAAAATCACCTACATGAAGCTGAGGACAGGATTATGGACCTTGAGGACAGGATTGCAATTAGTGATCAGGAAAAGATAGAACTTTTAAAAATAACAAAGCAGCATGAAATGATAATCCAGAAGCTTCAAGATGATGCCAAGAGCAACAATATAAGATTAATAGGCATCACTGAAGAGACAGGAGTCAATGCAAATGGCATACATGAAGTATTCACAGAAGTAATAGCAGAAAATTTCCCAAACATGGGGAATCTGATATGCAGATAAGTGCAGCATGTAGAACACCAAACAGTCACAATCAACATAAATACACACCCAGACACATAATAATTAAGATCTCAGACATACAGCATAACAACAGAATACTAAAATCTGTTAGAGAAAAGACACAACTCACCAATCAAGGAAAGCCCATTAGAATCACTGCAGACTTTTCATCAAAAATCCTCAAGTCAAGAAGAGCTTGGAGTGAGGTATTTCAAGCCCTGAAAGAAAACAACTTTCAACCCAGACTGATGAACCCAGCATAAGTTTCATTCAGATTTAATGGAGAAGCAAGATACTTCTATGACAAAGAAAAATTGAAGAAATTCACATCCACTAAACCATCCCTAGAAAGAGTACTGAAAGACACGCCAGACAGAGATAAAAATGACCACAATCCCCAAAACAACAACAGATAGAAACAACCAGGTAGGACAAGCAATTAAACAATGGGAAAAAGCAGAAAGCAAACAACTGGAACAACATGCAAAAGTCAAGCCAGTACATATCAGTGATATCCATAAGTGTAAATGGACTCAATTCACCTATCAAAAGAAATATGTTGACAGAATGGATAAAGAAAAAAGATCTTACTATATGCTGTATACAAGAAACACATCTAACCCAAAAGGAAACTCATAGGTTAAAAGTCAAAGAATGGAAAACAGTATTCCATGCAAGAAGAAGCTAGAAAAAATCAGGGGTAACTATTCTATTTGCAAAAATTGTGAACTTCAAACCAAAATTGATTAAGAGAGATAGAGAAGGTCACTACATACTGCTTAGTGAAAAATTCAAGAGGAAGAACTTACAATTATAAATATATAGACACCAAATTCAGGAGCACCAGTTATATAAGACAGATACTAATGGACATGAAAAACCAAATATACAATACTAACAGGAGATCTTAACAGCCCATTGTCACAAAGACATAGATCAACTTGACAAAAAGTCAGCAAAGAAATAACAGAACTGAATCATACCTGTGAGCACTTGTACTTAGTAGATGTTTATAGAGTGTTCCACCCAACCACATCAGAATGCACATTCTTCTCAGCTGCACATGGGACATTCTCCAAAATAGAACATATATTATCCCATAAAGCATTCTTAAGTAAATGCAAAGGTATGGAAATCATCCCATGCATAATATCTGACCATAGAGCACTGAAAAGGGAAATTAATAGCAAAAGAAATTGAAAAACCTGCATAAATATATGGAAATTAAATAAAAACCTTTGAACAACCAGTGGGCTACAGATGAAATTATAGAAGAAATAAAACTATACCTACAATTCAGTGAAAATACAGGAACAACATACCATAATCTGTGGGATGCAATGAAAGTGTTCTTAAGAGGGAAATATCTAGCAATAAATTGTCATATCAAGAAAACAGAATGAGCACAAATAAACAACCTTATGCTCCATCTCAAGCTTCTAGAAAAAAAAGAGTAAATTAAAGCCAAAGCTGTTAGAAGACAGGAAATTGTAAAGGTTAGAGCAGAAATCAATGCAATTGAAACTAAAGAACAATACAAAGAATTAGTGAATCCAAAAGCTGTTTTTTGAGAGAATAAACAAAATTGACAAAACCCTAGCTAGCCTTATCAAAGAAAGAAAGAAAAAACCCAAATTCACACAATAAGAACTGAAAAGGAGGAAATTATGACAGATCTCATGGAAACTGAATAGATCATGAATACCTACTTTGAAAATCTCTACTCACATAGAGTGGAAAACACAGAGGAAATGGACAGATTTGTAGAAACTTATGAACTACCAAAGCTCAACCAAGAAGATATAGCAATTTTTAACAACCCAATATCAGCTATTGAAATTGAAAACATAATTAAAAACTTACTAACAAAGAAAAGCCCAGGTCCGGATGGATTCACAGGTGAATTCTACCAGAAATTTAGAGAAGATTTGATGCCAATACTCCTTAAACTCTTCAATGAAATTGAGAAAAAAGCGACCCTCCCTAAATCATTCCTAAAGGCAAGTATTACTCTGATACAAAAACCAGAGAAAGATCCAACCAAAAAAGAGAACTATATCCCAATCTCACTAAGGAACATTGATGCAAAGACTCTCAACAAAATACTGGCAAATAGTATGCAGCAAATCATCAAGAAGATTATAAATCATGACTAAGTGGAGTTCATTCCAGGAATTCAGGGATGGTTTAACGTACACAAATCAATAAATGTAATACACCACATCAACAGAACCAAAAACAAAAACCACATGGTCATCTCAATAGATACAGAAAAAGCTTTTGACAAAGTCCAACACATGTTCATGGTAAAAACCCTTCAGAAATTCAGAATACATGGTGTCTACCTCAACCTTATAAAGGACACCTGTGACAAACCAACAGCCAACATTATACTAAATGGACAAAAACTAAAAGCTTTCATTTTAAAATCAGGAACAAGACAAGAATGTCCACCATCACCACTCCTTTTCCATATAATTCTGGAAACACTAGCCAGGGCCATCAGACATGAGACAGAAATAAAAGAAATAAAGATAGGAAAGGAAGAAGTTAAATTATAACTATTTTCAGATGACATGATACTCTATATAGAAGACCCAAAAAAACTCCATTAAAAGATTACTAGAGGTAATAAACAAGTTCAGCAGTGTAGCTGGATACAAAGTCAATGCTCAAAATCAGTAGCATTCTTGTACACAAACAAAAAACTCATTGAGAGAGAAATTATGGAAATATCGCCCTTTACAATAACATCTAAAAAATTGAAATACTTAGTAATCAACCTAACTAAAATTGTAAAAGACCTATATGCTGAAAATTATGCTGCACTGAAAAAGGAGATTGAAGAGAATATTAGAAAATGGAAGTATATTCCTTGTTCTTGGCTAGGAAGAACCAACATTGTGAAAATGGCCATACTCTCCAAACTGTTATATAGACGTAATGAAATCCTAATAAAAATACTATTGACATACCTCACAGATCTAGATAAAACACTCCTAAAATTCATTTGGAAACAGAAGTAACCTAGAATAGCAAAGGAAATTCTGGGCAACAAAGGCAAGCCAGGAGGCATCTCAATTCCTGACTTGAATCTATACTACAAAGCCACAGTGATAAAATCAGCATGGTACTGGCAAAGAAATAAACCTGAGGATCAATGGAACAGATCAGAAGTTGCAAACACAACTACAAAGACACTCAGCCACCTGATATTTGACAAAGGGGCTATGTCCATTGGAAGAAGAATAGTCTCTTTAACAAATGGTGTTGGAAATATTGGCTCTCCACATGCCAAAGACTAAAACTGAATCCATGCATATCACCATGCACAAAAAAGTCTAAATGGATCAAACACCTAAATATTAAAACAGAAACACTAAATCTATTGGAAGACAAGGTAGGTAGAAGTCTTGGAGACATGGGGGTGGGCAGAGAATTCATGAACAAAATGAAAACTGCATGGGAAATGCTTCAAAGAATCAACAAATGGCATCTCATATTACTGAAAAGTTTCTGCACATCAAAATAAATCACCACCAGGGCGACAAGAAAACCCACAGAGTGGGAAATAATTTTAGCCAGGAATCCCTCAATCTAAGGATTTATATCCAGAAAATACAAAGAATTGAAAAACATCAAGCTCCCCAAATTCAAAGAGCCTCTCCAAAATGGGCATATAAGATGAATACACAGTTGTCAGAGAAAGATATACAAATGGCAATTAAATACATGAAGAAATGTTCACCATCACTGGTCATTCGAGAAATGCAAATTAAAACAACATTGAGATTTCACCTCACTCCAGAAAGAATAGCTACCATCAAGAAATCAATTGATAACAAATGTTGGTGAGGCTGCAGGGAAAAATGAACACTGCTCCACTGTTGGTGGGAATGTAGACTGGCACAACCACTATGGAAATCCACATGGAGAATTCTCAGAACACTAGAATTGGAAGCTACATTCAATCCAGCTATTCCCCTCCTGCATATTTTCCCAGAAGAACTGAAAGTTCATATCACAATGATATGTGTGCACCCATGTCCGTAGTAGCACCATTTTTAATAGCTAAATCCTGGAAACAACCAAGATGTCCATCAACTGCAGAGTGGATGAAAAAGATATGGTACTTTTATACAATGGAATAATACTCAACTATAAAAAGGATGATCTTGAGACCTTCATAGGTAAATGGAGATAACTTGAGACTATCCTCATTAGTGAAATAAATAAGAATCATATTTATAAATATCACATTGTGTCTCTAGTGTAAAAAGTAATAAGAAGTGTAGGAATAAAAAACTCAACATATGTAATTGCTATTGTAAAAAAGAGAAAAAGAAAGTTCTCTAAGGGATATAACTGCATGCATTTTTGAGTGTGTAAAATATATGAGGATATTGCTAAATCTTTGTTGGATCTTTGAGCAGAACTTTTGCAGTCTCACTATTTTAATGTCTACTATGTATGCTTTAATTTTGTAACTTGAACAGCTCATCCAAGATGATAATATGTAATTTATCTATTAGTGATTTCTTTGTGTATTTTTTGTCTTTCTTTCTTTTAGAATTCTGTATTGTTGCTACCCTTTTTGCCGTTTTGCTTTTTTTCTCTTTAAATGAAATTCTTAAAATGTGTAATTGCTATTGTAAAAAAGAGAGAAAATAGGAAGTGGTACAAAAGACATAACTACATGTAAATTTAAGTGTGTAGTATTGATAACCATATTTCTAAGTTCTTGTTGGATTGCTGAACAGATCTGTTTGCAGTCTCTCTGCTTGAATGTCCACTTCATAGGCTTTAATTTTGTAACTTGACAATATGTAATTTATTAACTAGTGATTTCTTACTTTTTATGCTTTTTTTAAAATTCTGTAATATTTCTACCCTTTTTCTGTTTTTTTTTCTCTTTAAATAAAAAAAAGAAAAACTTAAACAGAAGGTGGTAGCCGATGGCACTTTCACCAGAGCTGGTCCCACTGTGTGAGAAGCAACACTGAAATCCAGAGATGTATGGTCACAATGAAGGTGGTGGCTGGCAAGCTTGAAGGCCGGTGGGGAGACAAGGTAGCAGGGGGAGAGAGCAGTGGAGTGGAGAACTGCACTGGCTGGTGGTGAGTGTAGGGGACTCAGTCCTCCAGCAGGAGCGGGTGATTGGCCATGTACCATTTTGGAGTCAGGCAGGGAAAGCCCAGAACCAGAACTGCAGCTGGCTTCATTCAGCCACTCCTAGCACAGCATTGACAGTTGAAAATTGCTTGGAGTGAGTCCTGTCCCTGTGTGCAGTCTAATTGCCAACACAGAGGTTTCTCTAAATCTATCCCTAGCCAATCCTGCCCACCCAGGATGCACAAACTTGGTGAAGACTCCTAATGGTTAACTAGCTAGGGAGGGAGGTGCCAGCCTGCCTTGCCCCTGTTTATACTCCAGTAGTCACCAGCAGATTGGGAAGAGCAGCAAACAGCAGAAATCCCTAGCCGGCATGCTTCAGAGTAATTATAACCAACACATGAATTGCCAGGGACCATATTACCAACTTGCCTGGAAGAAACCAGGAACATGACAAGAGGAAGAAGCAACAGGCAACCTCTGGCCTCCAACCCAAGCAGTACTGGTCAATGAGATGTAAACACAGAAGAGATTGGGAGTTGCACACCTACAGTTTCTGAAGTAACAGAAACTGACATAAAGAAACAACTTCATGAAGTTATAGAAGAGCTTAAAACAGAAATGCTATTACAGGTGAAAGAAGATATAAGAAACATAATAAAAGAATTGAAAAGCACCTCTGAAGAAGACAGAAGAAGAGGAGCATAAAAAATGAAGGAAACTTTCAATGAAGAATATTAAAAAATTAGAATACATGAACCAGATTCAAAGAGATTATAAGGAAATTAAAAAACTCCATTGAAAGCTGGCAAAACTGCTTGAAAGAAACTAAAGATAGAATATGAAACCTTGAAGACAGGTTTCCAACTTGGTATCATGAAAGGAAAGATCTCTTAAAAATAAAAAGGAACAAGGCAGTAACAATACAAAAGCTTGAAGATGACAAGAGGATCTATCATTTAAGAATTAAAAGTGTGAGTGAAGAAGTAGCGGTAAAAACAAATGAAATAAAAAGTCTCTTTGCAGAAATAATTAAAGAAAACTTCCCAAGCACAGGAAAAGGAAATGAAATTCAGATAAATGAGGCATACAGAATTCCAGCCAGCTATAACCAAAATAGATCTACACTCAGATATATAATAAGCAAGATCCCAGAAATTCAACACAAGAACAGAATATTAAAAGCTGCCAGAGAAAAGAAACAGATTACCTATAAAGGAAAACCCATCAGAATTATGACAGACTTCTCCACACAGATCATCAAATCAAGAAGAGTGTGGAGTGAAGTATTCCAAGTCCTGAAAGAAAATAACCTCCAACCCAGATTCATGTATGCTGAAAAACTGTCTCTCAAAATTAATTGAGAAAAAAGATGCTTCCATGACAAAGTGGAACTGGGGAAGTTCATGACCACCAAACCAACCCTACAAAACATACTGAAGGATATTCTTGAGAGAGAACAGTGGCATGGTTTCAGGAACAGTGGCAGAGGAGGCTCACTGAATGGGGCAGACAGTGGAATGAAAGAGAAACGTAGACAATCAGTGGCAGAAAAAATAGCATGGCAGAGATGAAGCAGAGAAGGTTGGCTGTAGTCACTAACATGGATGGCTTTGATTCACCAATAAAAAGAAACACAGGCAGAGTTGATCAGGAGATAGGATCCCATCAAGATGCTCTACATAAGAAATATAATTCACCTGAAAGAGGTTTTATAGACTGAAAGTCAAAGCTGAGAGAACAATGCTCTATGTGACAAGGAACCAGAAAAAAGTGGGGGTAACTTACCCATCAGCTGCAGATGGGTTGGAAACACATAACACTTTTATACAAAGAAGAACTACTAAGCTATAAGGAAGGAAAACCTTGAGCTCTTGTATGTAAATGGAGACAACTTGAGATCATGCTCAGGGGTACAAAGTGTCAGAATCACTTATGTGAATAGTGGGTTGCCTTCCTAATTTAAAATCTAAAGGAGTTGGTGGAATACAAAATATACAATGCACCCTGTGAAAGGGAAAGGGGAGAAATTGTCTAAAGAGGGAAGGCAGAGGACATTGTTAATATTGTGTCATGATTTGAAACCCAAGTTTTAAATGCTTTATTTAGTTTGGTTATATTCTGTTCCAGTTTGTCTACTTGTGTTAGATTTAGTGGCATGGACAGCTATTCCAAAGATTGAAGAATATATTATGGTATCCATTTTTGATTTCCTATTATCTTAATTTGAAGGCCTGTATTGCTTTCATTGTCTTGTTTTGACTGATTTTATTTGAATCTATTTTGTTTGATAGTATCATCTGAGGGTATAGGCAACTACTTTGAAGACAATATGATTCACTATGGAACTCATTCTGGTTTGACTATTACCTTCTTTTGAATTCCTATAATATCTACATGTCTTGTTTTTGTTGGTATTGTTCTGTACTGTTTTGTTCAATTTTAGGATGCCTGATGATACAGGCAATTCTTTTGAAGATAACAAGAGGCATTATGGTAAAAAAGGAAGTCTAATATATTTTGGTATTATATAAAATATATTTATTCCTTCACTGTGATGGATATTTAAATTGCTTCCATATTTTATTTTATTTATTGTGAACAAGGCTGCTTTTGAAAAATCAGCTCTCCTTGGCATCTTCTAGAATTGCCCTGTTTCATTACAGTTGAACACTTGCTGAATGATATATCTTTCTGCCTTTATGAATACTTGATTTCTTTTTTGTAAGCTTCTGTGGCAGGCTTTTTAGAAATGGAAGACTCACATGTTTTATAACACTGCAGATGAGACTTTCTAAGAGAATTTATCAAACCATCCTCTCCATACTTAAATTCATCACTTGTTGCAATTGTAGAGAGGTTTTCTTGTAGTGAATCACTGCAATTTCCTGACTTTTTCACAGATCACAATGTTATGCTATTACAGGAGTACCACACTCATGATTTAGTACAATTTCCATCTTCAATTCTGTGATTATTTTCTTCATAACTTTCTTCTTACGATTCTAGTTCTGCAAGGTCTTGGCACCTTCCTTACCACTCTGCACTTTCTTTTTACCATAATGGTTGCCTTAGGTAATAGAATTTTGGTATGCATATCTTTAAAAAATCAATGAAGTTCAAATGATCTATTTTCTTCTTCTAACATCTATGCTATTAGTTTTATGTAAAAATTTGGCAAATCTACTGTCATGATGTTTTAAAAATGGTTTTATATTTCCTTGTCTTTCTTTTTTGGACTTTGTTCACTTTGAATTGATTATCATGCATGGTGTAAGAGTAGGATCAAATTACATTCTTCTGCAGCAGGATATACACTTTGCAGATCTGGCTAGCCTTTGCCTCCTGGAACCTGTAGTTTCATAATCAGATGACACATGTCTCAATTACATGTATGATGTGCATTGTATAAATTTCATTTAGATTCATACCTCCTTTTTATTATTTTCTATTTACTTTTTATTTGCTTCATAATATCTACACTTATTCATACAGAGAAACTTTATATTTTTCTTTTCTTTTCTTTTCTTTTCTTTTTTCTTTCTTTCTTTCTTTTTTTTTGGTACCAGAGTTTGAACTCAGGCACTTATGCCACTAAGTTAAATCCCCAGCCCCCCAACTTTGTATTTTCATACAAGTACAACTTTTGTAGTGACAAGCCAAATTATTATTATATTCATTTAGAACTTTTAATTCTTTTGTGCCAAAACTATCCAAAATCTCTACTGTAACTTTTGTGAAACACACAATGCATTATTTTAACAACAGTAACGCTGCTGAGAAATAGAATGCAAGCACTTATTACTGTGCAAGGTTCTCCCAGCGACCAACACTGCCTTGCTGACCCTCTGACTGCTGCAAACTCTGATAATACTCTCAAATTCTGTGAGATTGAATTGTTTACATTTCATATATGTCTTATTTTTCTCATCACCAACACCAAATACGGAGTATTCAAATTTAAAGGAGGGATGGCTTATTTTGGCTCACACTTGTAGAGGTTTCGGTTCATACCAGGCTGACTCTATTAGTTTTATTTTAAAAACTGGCAAATTTACTGTTGTGATGTTTTAAAAATGCTTTTATACTTCCTGGTCTCTCATGGTGACATGGGAGAGGGGCACCATGAAGGAAAAGTTCATGGCATGATGGGCACAAAGCAAGAACAGCAGTGAGCAGCAAGAATACCTTTGCCTTTTATGCCTTCCAGGCCACAAGTCTTTGGGTGGCACCATCCACACCCAGACTGGGGCTTCTGTCCCCAGTCAATCCACCCAGCCACAACCAGAACTATGCTAATTCCATGTAGTGAGCTAATTTAGTACCACAAGTCCTAGTCCCAGTGTCACTCTTAATCACGTTCACACCCCTCACCTCCAGCACCCTCTAAAAAGCTCCTCCCATGACCACATGAGATTTTGGGGTGTGTGTAGATCCAACCCACTGACACATATGAATGAGACTGCTATATATTTGTTTTTGTGTGAGTAGTGTCCTAGTGGTGAAAGATGCAGGAAATATTAAGAATTTTAAAAACCTTATTACAATAAAAGACACATTGCCAAGAACAATGAGATAAATGTGTTCAAAACGAGAGTAGGCTTGGGTTTTTATTATTCTGAATGATGATTAATGTCATTGTGTATTTTAGTAGAATTAAATTTTAAATTTAAACATTTGCCATGTTTTTTGATCACCCCCTCACTGATCAAAGGTTTAGGGAAATTCTCATCAAATGAAAGCACCATTGCCTAGCTTAGTGGCACAAGCCTCTAACCCCAGCCCTGGGAGTGGGGCAACACAGAAGAATCACTGAGTGTCCAAGGCTAGTAAGGGCTACAAAGTGAGTTCAAGGCCAGCCTAAACTATATAGTGAGATTGTGTTTCAAAAAGACAAAAAGAAAGAAAAAAGAAATAAGAAAAGAAAGAAAAAAACCATCAAAGTATGTTCTCAACTCACCTACTCACTGGTCTACACTTGATTTTGACTCCTTCATGGTCAAAATGATCATGGAAGGTAAATATTTTAACTGACTCACGACATGGAGATACTCATGACCGCATAACTAAAGATGTTTGTTTAGGCAATATTACAACCAAAGCTGCTACAGAAAGAAGCAAGAACAAAAGGATAACTGTTCCAAGCAAGTGGGAGAATTTTGAGTGAGATTCATACCAATGTGTCTTCACTGTAACAATTTTTTAGTTTAAACACTTGTTATATTTTGTTATCACATCTGGTATATCACTTTCTATTTATTCATTTATCCATTGATGTGCATTTACATAAATTCTATGTCTTTCTATTGTGGACAAATAGCAATAAAATGGGACTGTAGACATATTTTGACACGTTAATTTTATTGACAGTAATATCTTGTATTGAAATTGCTGAATCACAGGAGAGTTCCCCATTTATTTTTGAAGAGTTACATACTCTTTTACATAATTCCTACAGTAATTTTTATTGTCACTGCATTGCCTAAGAGTTCTACCTTCTTCATTGTCTCTCAGCATTTGTTTTTGCCTTTCTGATAATCGCCATTATATCATAAACAAGGTGATAGTGATTTTACTAGCATTTATTTGATAATAAGTGACTTTTAATAATTTTTCATTTTTGACCACTTTTTTCTCCTGAAGAATGGATATTCATGTGTTTAGCATGTGTTATGATTATTTGTTCTTTTGTTGTTAGTTATTTGAGTCTCTTCAATATTCTAGATATTACCATCTTCAAGTTTACCAATATCCTTGATCTTATCCAAAAAGCTAAGACAGTTTGCAAGTAATTTATCTCAGTGTGTAAATTATTTCTACACTGTATCAATTTTTTTCCATTTGTTGTCCAGTTTGTGACATCTTAGCTAATATCTTATTGGTCATAAAATGGCCTAAAATATCTGTGCTGTTTTCTCCTAGTAGTGCCCTAGTTCTGAGTCTTAGAATAAACCTTTAATCTACTTTGAGTTTTTATTTATTTATTTTTTGTACAGTGAGCAGCAAAGTTCTAGTTTACTCCTTTGTACATGGACAGCCAGATTTCCCTCTTCTTTTGCAAGAAGCTGTTTTTCTCACTATGGTTGTTGGTATTTCTATCCAAATCACTCAGCTATGTGTGTGGGTTGTTTCTGACCTTTCTGTCCTGCTCCATTTTCCTGTCTGTTATCATGCCAATATTGTGTTATATTAGTTAATATGGGCCTGGAGTACAGTTTGAATTCTGATGGTGTTTTGTATTCAATCTTACTCTTTTTGCCCAATACTGCTTTGCCTATTTGGGATCCTTTGTAGATCTTCATTTATTTATGAATTGTGTTGTATATTTCTGTGAATAATGACACTAGAAATTTGAAAGGGAACACATTGAATCTGTAGTTGGTTTGCATGGCATGGACCTTTGAACACTGCTGATTTTGCCAGTCTATGCTACTGTCAAGTCCTGGGCAGCCACGTGGTGCCCAAGCACACTCAGTGTGCAGAGTGGAGGGATCCAAGTACTGCTCCACATTCCATATCTGATACATCCAGCAAAGGACTCTGCCACTGAAACCTGAGAGCTCATGACATGAAGCCAGTACAATGAGTCTAGCCATTTCTCAAAAGCAGACACATCAGTGATTTAGTTTTGTTTCTTCAACAAATGGGTCATTTTTTAAAGAATGAGATTTACATTTCCATGTATAATCCAATTATTTAATCTCCTTGCTGTAATTCACTTCACTGATTACAACTTCCAATATCATAGTAAATAATAATTCTGATGGTGTTAGGGAAAGTAGTCAATCATTTTCTATGCTATTGGTTTGAGATATCTGTATTATATACAAATTAGCATGAAAATGTCAGTTCTGGAAAAATGTTTGTAACATTATAAATACTAACCAGTATTAGATACCCATATAAATGAGTATGTTTAAACATAGAGTATTTCCATATAGACCTACATCATACAGTTTTACAAAATAGTGACCATAAATGGATATTAAATAGAATTAACATGATACAATTTTTAAAACAATAATTATATTTAATAATATGTTTAACTGCCTTTCCCAGCTCTAAATTGTAATTTTCATTGCTTTGTTTTCTGTTTGCTCTTTTTTGAGAAAAAGTCTCATTATGCAGCTCAGGTTGGCCTTGAACTTGCTATGTAGCCTGGGCTGGATTTGTACTCCCTGTGGTCCTGCTGCCTCAGCCTCCCAAATTCTAGGAGGCTACATACACAATTTATACATTTTAAAAAAAGATTTTCCTTCAATTCCTCCATGAGGAAGTATTGGACTAGTCCTCTACTTCTTAATTCTCCACCTTTTACAGTTGACCAGAAAGCCAAAGAAATTGGACTCTGTGACAGGCAAAAGACAGATGGAGGCAGGCACTGAGGATTTTCCAAAGGGGTAGGATTCCATAGCAACAGTCCCAGGACCTTGGATCCTTATGTACTTTGGAAAGCCAAGGCCCAAATGTTGGCTATCTTCTTAGCTTAGTTACTTTGCTAGCTGTGATCTCTCAACCTTAGTTTGAACATCTGCAATATCATTAAAACAAGTCTTGCAATGTGAACATTTGGCTTAATCTTATGATTTTGAGATCAATCACCTTGAAATATATAATGGCCAGGGTACTGTTATTTCCTTACCACTCACAGTTGTCTTAGGAAATAAAACCCTGCAGAATAGTAACAAAATACAATTACAAAGCTTACCTGAGAAAATTTTAGGTCTCATTTCATCATAGCAATGATGATGGCACCATTAAATGACATGATAACATCTCCTTAAATTTGTCATTCTCCAAAAGAATGTCACCTAAGAAAGATGTTTCTCATATGACATTGGATAGCACCATGTTTGTGCATCATTAAGTCAACACATGCATGATATGCACATTACACAGCTGCTGACCCATTTGGAACTGGCACATAGGTCTGATCATAGGTAGCTGGATGATGAGTATAGGAAAACCCAGTGCTTGAGTCTAAAAGTTTAGTACCAGAACAAGCTTTAGCCTGGAACTTGCCAGTTTTTTAGTTGTACTTCTTTGAAGACCTGTATACTTAGGAAACAAATACATTTAATACACTCTGAATAAAGCAATGCTGAGTGTCCCAAACCAGGATGGAACTGTCTAAGGAGGCAGCTCTGCCTGCTTCTTGTCTCTGACCAGCCCAGGTGTCCCGGTTAGCTATGCAGAAAGATGCACATCTAGTATCATTTTTAGAAATGAAAGATAAGGCCTCTATCTGGAAACACCCTTTAGACCAGAGAGGAGAGTGGGACCGGGGAGGGTGCTGGGCTGTTCCATGGTTAAACGTGGAAGACTGCCAGCTGACTCTCTCAGCAACCTTGAATGACAACATTGTTGAGTAGGTGAAGAAAGAGAAAGAGGAAAAAGTTCACTGTGAGAATTTGCGATGTACATGAAAAGTCTTAAGCATATCTATTATATAATAATATGCACTCAAATAGGAGGATAAAGGTAAATTTATCAATTTTTGTTTACCTAAGCCTAAATTTTATGGCCCCTTTTCTGCCTATTCCCTGACACTTTCATTTTAAATATTAGAAATAAATTAATTTGTTTAGACTCAAATGGGACTCTATACAGAGCAAAAGTGAGACTTTAATAAGT
>PVLA01016059.1:0-22344 GCA_004027455.1 Hydrochoerus hydrochaeris
CTGGGGAGGCTCTGGGGAGGTGCTGCGGAGGCTCTGGGGAGGCGCTGGGGAGGCGCTGGGGAGGCGCTGGGGAGGCTCTGAGGAGGGCAGGTGGAGGCTGCGGGTGCGGCAGCTGCTCCTCACCAGGACGCTCACAGGAAGGCTGAGGTCCCGGTGGGGAACCTGATTCGCGACATGCGTGATGTGCTTTCAGCGTGTCATGATTCTCTTGCTCTCCCATTTTTAAACAGATGGCGACAAGGGTCAGTTATAAGAGGAGTTGGAAAGATGTTAGTCAGAAACGGCAGAGAAAAAGATCACTGCGTTGAAAGCGGCCCAGGAGAAGAGTGGTAGATCAGAAGTCAGGTCAGGGAGCAGCAAACAAACAGCTCCACCTCTTGGATGAGGTTTTCTTCTTGCAAGTTCTGGCTTTTCTTATGCAATGAGGAGCTCAAGTCCCTGCCACCAGAATTGCACCTCTGTCTCAGCCCCAAAGTGGTAGGAGATGACAGGAAAGGTGTGTGTTGGGAGGAGTTGGCTCCAAGCTGCTGGGACTGGAGTGGAGAGCTGAAAAGGGACCTCCGAGGCCTGCAGGACAGGGGCTGCTCACCAGCTTTGGGGCTGAGCAGTCACAGCTAATCTGGACACAGCCAAGGAGGAACCTTCTTGGCGTCTTCTGGCTTATACTCTGGGTCTTGTGTTGTGGATTTGGTGCACTGTGAGAACAAAAGACTCCCCTCCCACTCCCCATCCTGTTCCATGCTGCTCAGGTGTTTCAGCACTTCCTCTGTTCCCTAAACCGGGCCTACAGGGTTGGAGTTAGAGGAGAGCCATGCGGCTGAGCCTGGATGTCTGGATACGCTGGTAGGCGGTGGGACCTGGTTGGAAGAGTTAGGTAGACTAAGCCTCGGAGGGTGTTATGGTAGATCTAAAATACCCCTCCAAAGTCTCTTGTGTTAGAGTTGGGGCTTCTGGAAGTTGTGTGGATTGTGGGGTACCATACTCACCAGTGGATTAATCCACTGACACATTTGTAGTTGGATACGCTATTAGGAGGTGGGACCTGGTTGGAAGAGTCAGGTCACCAGGGGCACCCTTGTCCTCAGTGGATCCCTTTCCTCTCTCCTTCCTGGCTGCTGTGCTCTGAGCGGCTCTCCTCTGCAGTGCCCTTCCCACATGTTCTTTCTGCCTCTGAGCCAGCCAACCATGGACTGAACCCTCTGAAATCAGTGAGCCACAGTAAACCCCTCCTCCTTTATGCTGCGGGTGTCAAGTATTTGTCCTAATCATGGGAAAGTAAGTAATTCAGCGGGTATGTAGGTCTGCACATCTGGGATCCTTGCAGTCTGGCCCAGTCTGTTAAGTTTCTAATGTGGAGTCCCCGGTTGGCTCTCTCTGGTCCTGTGGTTCCCATATTTAGATGGCTCACTTTCCTCTGCAGTGTCCCCTCCCTCAGCTTACAGGACAGTAGCTACTTCCACTGGGTCTGAGGGACCTGGCTGAGCCAAGCTGCTGCCTATGTGGCTTTCTGCTGCACCTCACTGGCAACCAGATGGCTTGGTGCATGCCTGATGGTGCAGGAATACCATTTTGCAGGAGTGGAAGCCCAGAGTTCTTTTTTAGACTTAAGTCTCTTTGTGTGATACCCCTCTTTTCTACTCTGTAAGTAGCCGCCCAGAATGGTTGCTATACTTGAGCCACTGCTCACTTCTCAAACACAGTGGCTGCCCCTGCAGACCAGCACACAGGGCAGCGCTTCGCCCAGCCAGGTCAGGGGACTCTGCTTCTCCTTGCTGTTGGTTCTGCAGAAGTGCAAAGGAACACTGCTAGTTTTCAGAGTCTGCTCTTTGTCCTGCCTTATGCTGTGCCCAGAGCTGGGAATCTCCAAGGGTGGCTAAGGAGCAGTTTGGGGGGAGGGCTCTTACCTGCTTGGGGTCTCAGGGGAGACTTTCTGGGAGACACTGACCTGGCAATACCCTCGAATGTGGGGGTGCCTCCCTGGCAGCCAGAAATTCTGTGTTTTCAGGTTGTGATTGGTCAAGCAGGGAGGGGCTGGAGAACCCCTTGGAGAACTGAAGCTGAGCTCCAGTCCCCAGTCTTTGGTCTGGGAGCTGGGGGTGGGTGCAGGATAGGCTCCTCGGGTACACTCAGGAGTGGAGCAGGACTGGAGCCTGGGTGCCGGTATCAGGAATGTACAAGCAGCATCTTTTCACTTGTGGATCCAGCTGGCAATTGGGAAAGGGATGGTGTCCACTGGAGGGCACTGCAGCACCACCGTGGACCACCTCTAGCAGCCCCTCTACCCTTGGAGAAGAGCTGGCCACATCCCTGGAGGGCACAGAGACCAGCTGGTTCCCTGCCCAGTGATGAACACTGATCCCTGTGGGGCTGGGCCCTCAGCAGGGAGATCAGCCCACAGCTCCGCACTTCCATTCACGCAGACTCACACGGAGCCACGTGTTCGGCCTCACGCACGTCCCTAGCACAGGCGCCATGCGATCTGGATACCGCACATACTCGCACGGCCTTGACCAGCCACGTGGGTGTGTGCACCCAGCCCCTGCCCTTGCGCAGCACACGCTGTAACCTGACCCCCTCCGGCCATGTGCCCCCCACATGCTGAGGCCCGCTGCAGCTGCTTGTGTGGTGGAGCTGATGTAATGTCAAGAAATTTCGTGTTATATTTAAAATGACACCTGTAAAAATAATCTTCAATTTGTAATTTAGATACTGTAATACTCAATTATGTGAACTGACAGGAGGTGTCCCAGTGGCTTTAGAGAACCACATTCCTGTGCACTGCCACCTCCCGGCGTCCTGGGAGCCATGAGGTGGGACGAGCCTGGCCTCCTTCCTGTGCGCCCTCGGGGTGCTCAGCCTGATGCCCTGAGCTGGTGCCCACCGCTGCTGCCCGGCCTACACGCACCTCATTTCTCCCCTGAAGGTGGCTTCCAACAAGAACCCCTCCTGGGGTTTCCTGAGGCAGTCAGAAAACAGGGTGTTCCCTGGAAGGGCGCAGAGGCAGGGAGACCGTGCCAGCCTCTCGCAGCTCGCGGTCCAGCAGCACACAACACTCCCGACCCGGAAGCTCCTGTGGCTCCCACAGCTTCACCCAGGCAGTGTGACATCTGTCTGTAATCCGCGGCTCTGGATCCCAGAGCACCCGGGCCCGAGGACCTCATGACTCATGCTTAGCACAGAGCTTCCGCGGCACAGTTCAGGTTCACCACGGCCCCGGTGACCCCTCCCACCCAGCCTCCGCCCAGAGCTCAGCTCGGCCTTGCACCCACCAACTTCCAACTGGAACCGCGCTGCAGACCTGCTGGGCGTCAGCCCCTAGTGTCTGATGGATTCCGGGCGCTGGATTTCACCCCACTCCCAGGCCCTTCCTCCTCTGTCTGCAGGTGACTGCCGGCTCCCTAGCTGACCTTGCCAGGACTCAGGCCACTGCTCTTGACTTCCTTAACTCCTCTGCACTGTGTCACAGCCTAGTGGGCACCCAGCTGTGTCCCTTCTACCCTTACACATCTTTCTCAGCTGCTTCTACCTCTTATCTCCGTTTGACCTGGGCACTTGGCCACCTCGCCTCTGATTCATTTCCTTTCCCACGGAGGTAGAGGAGCGGGTCCTGGCCAGTGCCGTCCAGTCTAACTTTCTGTGGTGGTGGAAACGCTGTCCATTTGTGCTGTTCAATATGGTAGCCACGGGCAGGCCCCCTGTGCATTTGCGACATGGCCAGTGGCTCTGAGGGATGCGGGTTACTTTTACTTTTATTTAATTTAAGCAGCCACATGCGTCTTGCGGCTCTCACCTTGGGCATTAGGCAGGAAGTTTGTGCAGCCCTTCCTGTAGCCTCCCAGGCGATTCCACTCCTGCTTTCTACTCGCTGACCTCTTGGACTCCCCAGGCTTCCCAGAGCTGACAGCACTCTTCCTGCACCGCTGTTGAAATGCACACTGTCCCCTCTGACTGGAGACTCTCCCCTCCTCCAGCTGCAGGCACATTCCCTTCTGACCCTTGAGACTGTAGGATGCCCTGACCCTGGCACCTCCTGACCCCCGGGTGCCCTAGGGTCCAGTCTGTGCTTCCATAACACCTGCCGCACCCTGTAGGGCTGTGCTACTCTCAGTGAACGCGAACACCCTCAGAGGCCAGGACCTCGACCCAGGTGTGCAGCAGTTCAGCGCACTGATTCCTTTCCCGTGCTGTCATCTCCTGACCCAACTGGTGTGGGCAGGGCGGGGAGCCTTGCTCTCATCTCTCAGATGGGGAGTGAATGCTCATCAAGTCAAGAAGCTCCTTGGTGCAGGAGTTTTGAAGGTAGCGGGGCACATCCTGGGTCACTGACAGTGAGGTCTTGTCAGGCAAATCAGTAGTAGCTGGAGATTACTCCCCTCTTGGCTGTGGGTGCCCTGGGGTTCCTTCCCTGCCACCTCCTCATGTCTCTTCTTTTCATAGCACACTCAGTGGGAGACATGTTTTTGGACCTTGCCTTTTGGATTTCTGCATTTTTTCTTATTCACACCAGACCCGGCATCTCTAGAACTTGGTTATTCTTGGAAGGGATGCCTGTGAGAATAGGCCTTTGTTTGGATTTCTCCTCTCCCTGGAGGAGGAGGTGGGGGAGCTGGGAGCCAGCAGGTCAAGGGCTCTGCCTCCTCTCTTCCTGGGGCCTCTCTAGCATTGCAAGCAAAGCCCACAGCCCAAGGAGAGCTGTGCCTTCACCGGAAGAACCTCAGGACGGGAGGAGCCTGCTTGAGGGCGCTGGAAGACGCTCGCCTTCCGCCGCGCCTCACCTGGAAGGCTTCCTGTCCGGGGACTCTGGCAGACAGCTGTGCGTGCCTGTGAGGGGGCTGCACTGGGGACCACATGTTTATGTGCTGCCATACATCAGAGATCCAGTGCAGCAAGAAACAAGCCCTGTTGCTTCTGAGTGTGTGTATGTGTGTGCATGTGTACAAGGAATGATTATGAAAGCCTACACTTCAATCACAAGAATGCTGAGTGTGTTTGGAAGATCAAAAGATTGTTTTTTCCCATTCATTCTTTTTGGGAGCAAGAGAGAGGGATGGATACTCTTTATAGCCAGGCCTAAACCCAAGATCCAGAAGGCATTTTGTAAATAATCATTGAACAAATTTCTTAATTTTTATTGTTCCTTCATAATTAAAAAGTATTACATACTATAAATGCACTGCTCACCATGTAGCCAACACCCCTCAGGATATAAAATATTTTAATTCTATGAGAATTTCCCTGGACCTCCCTGCTCTAATCTCCCCTCCCCAAAAACCACAATTCTGAACAGTACCCTCATATGCTCATTTTGTGTGTCTTTGAAAACCATAAAAACTTGGATCTAGCAATAGGAGCTTTGTTTTCCTCTGGCTCCCTTAGGGTGGCATATGTGTTTAGAATTTACTCACGTTTATATGAGCAGTTCCTGTCTTTTGTCGCTGCATACTATTCCACTGTTCTATCCACTTCACTTTGTTTATCTGTCTTTCCTTTGATAAACTTTTTAGTTGTTTCCAGTTTGGAGGTTTTATGAATAATGTTGCTGGGAGTATTTACACATAAGTTTTTCTGGGGACACATTTTCATTTCTTTCAGGTAATTACACAGCAGAGAAGTGGCTGGATCCTGGGTAAATATATTTTTAAGATGTTTGGTAATAAGAAGTTACCAGACAGTTTTGCAAAGTAGTTGTACTATCTCACAATTCTACCAGCCAGGTATGAGAAGCCCAAGCTATTCTGTTGCCTTCTCAACATTTAACACTGAAAGTCTTTCCGGTTGAACCATTTTAGGGTGTGTGACTGTCTGTAGTCATTGTGCTTCTAATTTGCAGTTCTCTGACTACTAATGATGTTAAGCGTCTTTCGTAAGTTTATTGGCCACTTGTATTTCTTCTTTGTGAAGTGTTTATCTCAGTCTTTCTCTGTTTTTATACTATGTTTAAAAATGGGCTTACGGGAATTAAAAATACAGTCTGGATTTTAGTTCTTTGTTGAAGGCACATACCCTGAATATTTGGTAGCTTTTGTTTTTTAATGTGTTTTCTTTTTATTGAGCAAAAAAATCTAATTTCTTAATATTTTGTGTGTGCAATGCTTTTTGAAAAACTCTCTTTGGGAAATGTTTGCCTGCTCTTTAGTCCTAAATGTATCCTCCCGTATTTTCTGTTTTCCTTGATGTTTTAGCTTTTTAATTTAGCGTTGTAAAGTATCTTGAATGATTTTGTGTGTATGGTATGAGGCATGAATCAAAGTTTCAAAGGGTGGCTCCCGTGGCCTGGCACTCAGTGAACGCTCCTTCTGCGATGGCCAACAGAGCGGCCATGCCATCCTGTCTAGCAGCCCGAGTGGGCCCGTGGGTGCGCGGCCCCTGCAGGTGTAGACACTGGTTCTGCCTTAGGAACATCCCCAGAGCGGTTTGTGAGTGTTTGTCATAAAGGGCGCTCTGTGGCTCAGATAGCAAGCCTGTGGCATTTGGAGGAGGAGTTCCTCTGCTTCCAGGCCCAGGTGGTGCTCTGTGGGTTCTTGCTCTTTGGAGCAAGAGGTTCTTGCGTTGGACTTGGAAGAATGAAGAGGAGTTGGCTCCCTAACAGCGGGAGATGACCCCAACACAGGCAGCAGCAGGGTGCCTGGGTCCCTGACTAAGGAACAGGAGCTCAGAGAAGAGCTGATATCGGTATAATCCACACACACACCTACACGTGTATGTGTGGGTATCAGATCTAAATCTGGGCCTCGTCTCTGTCCATGTCAGTGTCTGCCTGAGTCGTTGACAATGTCTGTGTCCATGTCTCCAGAGATCTCTGGGCTTAGGAGTAACTAACAGGCTCGAGCTTTGGTGAGGTCAGCCAGTAGCTTTTCCTAAAACCCCTCTGGTGGAGTGGCCTCTACTTTTCTGGTGGCTGCGATGCTTTCCACGTTCTTGCCTTCTTTAGAAGAGCCCATGAACCCTTGTACAGCCCCCGGATGTGACTCGTCCCTGAGGCAGAGGCTGCATGAGAGCCCCTCGAAGCTCCAGTTGGTCTGTCCTGAGAGGATGCTGGGAGCTGCTGCCCACACTGCAGACCCAAAACTGCCGAGGAACAAGTGATGAGACTGAGCCCAGCGCACACAGGGCAGGTGGTGCTCTGTGGGTTCCGATGAAGCCGATGGGGGTGGGAGGTTCAGGAGAGACGGGGGTGCAGCTCTTGGCCCGAGCCTTCGGGTCACCATGAAGCTGGTGTCTTTGGCTTCTCTCTCGGGTTTCCATCAGCAATCCCTTCACTCCCAGAGCTGGTTCCCTCGCTGTGGCTCTTCCCATCATTGGCAGCAAGTGCTGCTGATTGGGCTGGAACCATCGCTGTGAGATTCCTCAGGACTCGGCGTGCCCTGGAGGGAGGACACCCATCTGACCATGCTGTTCTTCTTGGAGCCTGAGTGTCCCTTGGAATCAGAGGCCCTCTGTTTATTTTCTCAGAGCCTCAGAGATGGGTTCTTGCTGACTTAGAGGGAAGCTATGTGTCCTGTGGAGGAGGCAATGAGTAGCTATTTTTTTAATCCAAATTTGGGGATGTCTCCATGGCCCCTGAGCTCTCCTGGGGGCACAGGCAGCACATGGCTTCTATCTAGGGCTGGAGGCCCCTACTGGGGAGGACGCAGGACAGGAGCGGGCACCCTGAACTTCTGGCCTGGCTAACCTGGGTCTGGGGCTGGAACTGGACCTTGGGTCCACCATGGCCCATGACCTGGTCCACAGGTGCCAGCCAGCTTCGGCTGCGTTGGCGTGTCCTACCCTTCTCAGGCCTTTTGATAATTCAGATCTCACTTGTGGAGGCCTCTCTGGTCATGCTTCTTCTAGAAAGTTCTCCCAGACTGCCACTGTTCAATTCATCAACCATACTGTGTCCTGATTACCCAGCAGTTTTGGGCATTTTCTTTGTTTTGGTTTCTAGCTGTCTTTCCCGCCAGGCACCTCCTTTCCTATGACATCTCTCCAATGAGACTGCGGCCTATTTGCCCCTGATTTTCCTGGCCACTCAGCATCCAATGGGAGTTGAAAGCCCGTGAAAGTTCATGCCGCCTTGAGGTAGAATCGGACACTGTTCCTTCGTGTCCTGAGTCCAGGCATCACTCAGCAGAGTATAGGAGGACACTGGCGCGTTTACAGACACAGCTTCTGAGCCATTCGAGGCCAGAGCTCGTGTTCTGGTGACCTTGGCATCTCCATCCTAACGGTTTACCCAAGTGTCTCTTGACTAGCACGGTGGTTTTTGAGCTGACTGTCCTGGGCATAGCTCAGGCAGGGTCATTTCAAACAGGTGATTCTTGTTTTGAACAAGTTTGATAAAATTGTCATTTTACTATTTCCCATTATTATTTATATTAACTTATAAAATTAACAAAAAATGCAATATTTGGTCACCTGGTACTTAAGTAATGGGACTGGTAAGTGGTCAGTAAACTGATAGCTTGGCCTGTAGCCACAGGCAAGTGGACCAGCAGGCTTCCAAAGGCCCTTTCATTGGCGAATCTCTCAGGCCAGCACACCATGCCAGGGGAGTCAACGGTGCCACCACGGATGCCAGGCAGAGGCTGCTGCTGGGACGGGTGGTGCTGACTGTGCCGCCTGCCTGCGAGGCCGAGCTGAGCCCTGCTCCTCGGGGGAGCACAGCAGCTCTTCCGGGTGGAGCAGAGCAGCTGCACGGCCTGTGCAGAGCTGCCTTGCCGTCTTCCAGGCACCCACACCTCTCTTTATTCTCTGGGCTGCCGGGCAGGTGCTTCGAAGGAGAAGGTAGATGTGAAAGCGCTCAGCCTGGTGCAGGGTGCAGAACAGGTGATTGACGACTGCTACTTCCCTTTGTGTTCACCTCGAGGAAGTCAGATGTGAGCCAGGCCTCCAACCCAGTGGGTTATGACTTAGAATGGAGGAAGGTGGTGAATCATTGTGCAGCTTCTAAACTGACCTCAGAGGCAGGGTTGGCAGGGCCTGAGGTTTGTAACCTTTCTCTTCATGTATAATTCTCTGCCAGCCTTTGTCTTATGCCTGCAGCCTCTAGCTGAGCCTTGACACTCATGGTTGGGGACAATCTTGCCTCTTGGCTATAGTTTGGACCTGAAATGTCCCCCAGATGCCCATGTGGTGAGACCTTAGCTTCCAGGATGATGTTTCTACTGGGAGGTGATGGAGCCCAGTGGGAGGTTTAAGGGCATTGGAGACAGGATTTTGGAGGGACAGGGGGGCCACCCCTTCGTGTCTTTCACATCCTGGACATGAGGTGAACTGGCCTGCCCTACCAAGCATCTCCACTGTGATGTGCGCTGCCTGGCCCCACAGGTCAGTGGGGCCAACTGACCATGAACTGAAACCTCCAAAGCTGTGAGCCAAAGTAAACCTTTACTCACTTCACTTCAGGTTATCGTGTTTGTTTTGTTTTGTTGTTTTTTTCCAGCAGGAAGCTAAGCAGTTCACCCCTATCTAGTCCATGAGAGTCTGGTAGCTGAGCCCGTGCAGGGTCTGACCTGGGTCCTGGGCACTGTGCCTGACTCAGGGCAGTGTGTTGGGTGAGCACTGCTTGCTGATGCCAAGTGTGTGGTTCCCAAGGTGAAGATCCCGGATGTTGAGTTAATAAGCTACCTGGGGTCTCTTAAACTTCCCTGGGGAGTTGTTGTCAGAGTTGGGAACCCCCAAAATGGCCCAAATGAGAGATGGGTGGGAGAGAGGTGAGGGAGACTAGGCCTTGTGTGAATGAAGCCGAGTTCCTGTCCTCCCACAGGGTGGTCAGCCCTTGGGTCAGCCAAAGACCCTCGGCTGCTCTCTGCACACAGCGGAGCCTCGGCCTTACCCGCACAGCTAACAAGCAGCCTCCTACCTTCTGAAGGCCCAGCAACCTCTGGCCAGCTCTGGTCTGCTCCGCAGATTCCTGAGTTTGTTCTGGGCTTCCTAGAATGTGCTTCCCATCAGCCTTCCTGTGGTGCACCCGAGTGTTTGAGGTGGGGTGAAGTAGGCTGATGTGAGCCATAGCTCAGGCCCCCCAAGCCTAACTGCCCAGCTCTGATGACACAGGCCAGGCAGCTCTGGCCCTTCCATGTGACTGGCGGCATGGCTGACTCTTGCTGGGACCAGAGTGGCTTACAAGTCCCAGGAGGGGAGAGCTCAGGTCCAGGGCACAGGCTCTGATGGACGATTGTTATTGCACTGTGTGCAGTTGAATGACATCATGCTATTGAGAGCAGGAATTTTTTTGTTAGTCTTTTAACACAAGTTTATGTTTTTCAGACCTTAAAACTGCAGGTCATTTTTTACATTTGCTATTGAGAGCAGATGTGAAGGATCCCTATCGGGCTCTACTGAAAACCGGCGGGGTTGTGGCGGGTCAAATACAGACTGCCTTTCAATCTCCATTATTATTTCCTCCACTCAGTGGCCTCAGCAGGAAGCTGATGCTTGGTAACTGTGGCCTTCCGAAGGTTCTCAAGCCTTTAGCTTTAGTCCCTGACCCTCTGGGAGCCATAGCTAGGCTCAGTGGCTGCCAGGGAAGAGGGTCTGAGCTGAGAAGCAGGAGACTCAGTGTTTTGTGAGTCTCAACTTCCCTATCTGTGCAATGGGAATATGGGCTGCACTCTGGGGCTTGCAGAGATCCAGACTGGGGAGTGTGTCTTGGCATTGCTGAGTGTGCCCCAGTGATTCGGGGAAGTTCTTGATGATGCCTGGAGTGGAGACAAATGCTCATTTATCCCCCACTGTGCCAGCTGGTGGGTAGAGCTGGGGAGGGATATTTTGATGTGAGGGGTGTCCTCTGTGTTTCTGTCCATCGCTGGGGCCTGGGGTAACTCTTCAGGATATCTCTGTCTTCAGAGGCCACTTTTATAGGAAAATTTCTGACTTAGACTTGGACAAATACATACTATCTCTAAACTCAGAGTTCCTTCCTCTTGGCAGTGTTGGGGTTGAAGTGGGGTTTTCTGTGGTAGACCCAGTCAAAGCCCATTGTTTGGTGTCCTTAGTTATGGTGAGAAATAGAATCCAGGATCCCAATGCAAAGGGGGCATAGAGGACCCAGCAGGTCCACCCCTGAGTGGACCGTACCTTCTGAGTAAAAACACTTGCTTGTGAGAGCACAGTCAGATATGTTCTGGGCTGATGTGACACAGGGCACATGGGGTGGCCTTCTGATTAAGAGAGGAAATATACCTTTGAATAGGGCCCAGGGGCATCCCCTTTCTAGCTGTCTGCCATTGCTGTGGGAATTTATTCATGCACCCACACATTCACCCATAGATTAATCCATCCATCCATCCACCCATCCATCCATCCATCCATCCATCCATCCATCCATCCATCCATCCATCCAACAAGCATTTGTGGAGTATCTTCTTGTGTCTTTTCATTAGAGACACAAAGATGGACAAGACAGTCCCTGGCCTTGTGCTTAGAGCAGAACCACTAAAGAGTGCAATTGACCAGGACGCAGGCATAAGGGGTGACTGGAATGCACGACAGTCCACCCTTAACTCCAGCGGGGAACAATGGGCAGCAAAGCGGGAAGTCAGAGGGGCCCCCAGGAGGCTGCTACCTTCAGGAGTATCACAGTGCCGACTGGGTGCACCTTGGGTCTTTTCCTGCCTCACTTCCCCTGGCCTCAGCACTCTGCCAGCTGGACCAGTGTGTGTCCTGCTGAGAAGGGCAGGGGTTGAAGTGGGTGTGTATGGTGCCTACAGGTGGGAGAGCCTGGGGCCTCAAAGCCGCACTCTTTCTGCAAGTGAGTGCTGGAAAAGGAGATTCACGCTGAAAGAGGTTCTGCGTCACTTGGTTCACTTTGTCTTAAACAAAGCTATTCTCCTCTTGGCTTGGGACCATCTCTTGGTCCATATCTCTATTCTCTCAGGAGGATGTGCTTACCAGCCCAGGCCAGTCATGTCAGCTGGGGCTGCAGAGATCTCAGCCCCCGGGACAAACCAGAATCCCAGGACCCGGTGGAACACCAGAAGCAGCAGTCAGAGTGGCAGGGTGTTCCCCTTGTCTCTGACTCTTTAGTGTCCATCTCTAAATACAGGGCAAGTGGAGCCATCTCCAGCCGGCTTGTCATAGCTCATGCCGAGGGACGTTGCTCTCCTGGCTGTCTCTGTAAACACTGAAATGGTGGCCAATCCATGACTCAGATGCCACGTTGGTAACATCTCTGTCATAGTTTCTCCTTCCCTCTTCACAGGGGCATCATGGAACAGGAAGGAGGAAACCACGGGCAGAGACACGCTCTGAGCAGTTGTGAGATCCAGTCTATTCTGCTTAGCCTGGCAGACTGGCACAGCAGTCACCAGGAGCCAGAGATTTTGCAGGAAGTTGGCCCTTCATCTCCAAGGGAACCCTCCTCTGACTCCTGGGGTTGGCTTTACTTCCAAGAGGAGCAGCAGCTTTTAGCACGAGGCTGTGAGCAGGGAAAGGCCGAAGGAGTCCTTCCTGGGGCTTATGGAAACTTGGAAAGCAGTATTAATAAAGGCATCTTTTCTTTCTTCCATGTGAAATGCCAGGTTACAGCTGGCTGGTGAGCTGCAGCTTAGGAGCCAGTTAATCTTCCGAGTCCGTATTTTTTACTGGCACAGCAGGAGCTGTCCTGGGTTTTTGTTTCCAGCAGTGGGATATCAGGATTTGTATCCTATGGTATATCCAAAGAATAATTCTCCTTTCTTTTGATGTCCTTGGACATCTTGAGACACTTAGGGGTGCACTCCCAGGGAAGGTTGGAGGGCTGGGTCGCACGGTCCTCATTATGCTGTTAAAATAGACCCAGCGAGCGAGACCGAATTCCTTGAGTGGAAGGCCACCTTGCTAGGCGGGAGCCTGGCTCAGAAGGCTCTCCTTGCCCTGACTTCTTGAACCAAGAACTATATTTTACTGCAACTTGGGCAGGAGTAAGCTGCCTAGCTGCCCATGTAGCTGTTTCACAGTTGGAGTTTAACACAGATGCCTTTTCCTGACATTTGGAAAACCATACCTTAAAAGATGTAGTTTAGATTTTAAAAAAATCAAGGCCTGTCTGTTCCTAACCTTGAATTCCATTTTTAAGAGCCCGTTGCTCTTTGAGCTGGTTGTGTATCTCCTTAAGTAGCATTTCTTCTCCTAGGTTTTGCTCATTAGCTAGTCACAATGCCAGGTCTTTGCCCACGGGGCTGGTTCTGGAGCATTGTTATTCCGGTCAGAAGGCTGCGTGGCTCCATCACATCCAGAAGAGAGCACTTTAGCCAACCATTCCTGTCTTCCAGAGGGTGGAAGCTTCCTCCAACACAGCGGCCTTTGCTATAGCCCCTAACATATGGCGCACCCCGGCCCCCACTTCTGTGTACGTCCCGACGTCTCTGGCCTTGTATCAGCTCCCGGCCTCAGCTCTTTTAGTAAGACTTCTCTGATAATCAAAGGCCTGAGTGCTTCCCACTTTTATTCTCAGTTCTATACTGACATGGCAGAGCGACAGTCAGTTTATTGGGAAGACTCAGTCTCATGTACTTGGGTTTGGAGCCTGACTGCTTTGTGAGCTAGCTGTGCAATTTCAGACCGTCTGTTCAGCCTCGCTGTTGCTCATTTTCCTCATCCATACAATGGGCCCGAGTGTGTATACCTCACTAACTTGCCGCGTGGGTTCACAAAGTAATCCGGAAGAAAGCCGTTAGTCCAACACCTGACGCTTGGCAGCCACAGTGGGAATATTGGCGTCTTCCCGCCTGGTGGACTCGCTGTGTTCAGATCACCATGCCCGCCTGGATCTCTTCCCCTCCTGCGTCCGCAAGCGCCGTGCTCTCTGAGGCTGGGAGCTCGCTGTGGTCTCTAGTGATGCCTTGCACAGGATGTGATCAAGACACTCAGCTGCTTCTCTCCGGATGAAGGACTGAGAGGGAGGAAGGCGGGTGGGCACAGGCATGCCCCAGAAGGCCACCCCTGTGCCACTTGGGACCCATGCCAAAGAGCTGACTGAATCACTCTGCCTCTGATTCCTAGATGGCAGGAATGGACTTCAGAGTCCCTGCTGGACTGCAGGTCGGACTGGGGCTGGCGGCACAGTGCGCTCCCTCTGGGGACTCGGGTCTCACACCCCACTGTTTACCAGCACCTCCGCACCAGCTGCATGCCCTGGCGAAGCTCTCAGGACCTCCGGGGATCTTACAGACATGGTAGTTGTGTCGCAGGGAGAGGAGCTAGGATAATAGACCCAGAGATGAGGGAGAACGAGCCTGACAGCAAGAGGCCACCAGCTCCTGGACGAGACTGGGCTGCAGCACCGGGAAGCAGCTGGGGACAGGGGGAGCAGGGGAGGAGTCTGTGCACGAGCTGCGGAAGCCCAAGCATCAGGACCATGCCTGCAACACGCGCCTCGGGTTCCTCACCTGACAAGCTGGGGCCGGCGTGTTCCATCACACCTGTTGTCAAGGCTCCCAGCTGCCCCAACGGAAGCAGCTCCCGTGTGCCCTGCCTCTCCCCACTGTGGCATTCTGCCTGCCCTTGCCCGATGCCCTCGGCAGCCTGTGGGGCCTCAGGGGTGAGGAACCCGGCAGCTTTAACCCGCTTCCTTTAGTGCCGGTGTGGAGAACTGTCTGTCCTCGGGTGATTACTGAATTCTCTCACTTGGCCTGGGCAGGCTGGATTTTTGGCCCTGCTGCGTAGCTGAGCAAGGTGAGCCCCAGAAATCCACTGCAGCTAGGCCACCTGCCGGGGAAGGGCGCTCTAGTGGAGCCTGGCAATTTGTGCGGCCAACCCCTCCCTGCCATGCCCGGGCACTATCCTGTCTTGCACCCCCTGGAGGCCCACCGGCATGAGAGGGCTGGATGGGTCTGTGGGGTCACCTGAGGAGAGCCACTTCTCAGTGCCACGGGCAGGGGAGAGAAGCAGCGCTGGCAGGAGAGGGGAGAGGGGAGAGGGGAGCGGGCACAGGTCCAGGCATGCCTCTGGGCTGGGGGTCCCAGCGACGAGCCGGAGCGGCCCCTCCAGCACACAGAGCTCCAGCACTGTGTGGTGCATGGGAGGCAGGCTGGGAACAAGTCTGGGCAACAGCACTCAAATGTAGGCCACACCATGAGGCCGAGCAAGGCCACACTGTCTCCTGAGCTCTGGGGGAGATGGGGGAGACGGGCTCCCCTCTGAGCCCTTCTTTGCTTTTTGTACGTTGCCTGAGTCTTTCTAACTGCTCCCCCTCATCATGTAGTTATGAAGTCTGAAGCAGATGCCCTGTCTTGGACCCTCAGCTTATTCATCTTTCAAATGGGTGGAAGGACACCATTTATAGGGTTTTCTGAGGATTAAATTGTGTGGTATTTGAAAGGGGTCAAATGCAGGAGAAACACGCTCAGCACAATTCACCTTCTGCCACTGGCCCATGGGGCATGTTCCCATCAGGACCAGCAAACTCGCTAAACCTGCAAACCCTCGGGCTTGGCCTGGGGAGGCCGCAATGCTGATTCTACTGACAGTGGAAGTGGGGTGGGCTCCAGCAGGCTGTGCTCTGAGGGGCCCTCGAGGTCTTTCCAGTGTATTAATCTAACTCAGCAGGAGCTGGACTGCAGTGGGTGCCACACCTGACAGCACCCCTCCTTCCCACCTGGGCAAGGCTCGCCTGCTCCCCCCCCCGGCCAAGAGGTTAATGCTACTGCAGACCCCCTGGAGGTCAGAGGCCTTGTTCCCCTGGAGGATAGACACATTATAACGGCTTCATTTGATTAGAAGGGGATGTTGATCATTAGTTAGGACCCACATTTCTTCTCTCCCCGGCAATCATGCAAAGTGTTCCCAGATGCCGGGGTGGGGGTGGGGGTGTTGGTTACCTGGGAATACAACATCCTTTTATAAGGAGGATGTCCGTACTAGTGGCGACGCTCAGGCAGGGCTGCCCTGGGCTTGGTGGAGAGGATGATTGAAGGGAAACAGTTGCGTTCCAGACTGGGCCCTCGGAGCTGGGTATGGAGAGGCTGCCTGCTTTCAGCGGCTGCCAGGGAGCAGTGGGGAAGCCCCACAAGCATTTGTTGTTCTTGTGGGGCTTATTACAGACTTTTAGAGGCAAGTAGCCACCCCAGTCTCGATTAGCACAGTTGCTCATTACTGCATAATTAAGAGGAAGGGAGGGCAGCCTTGGTGGGGAGCAAACTGAAGGGAAAGCCAAATGCAAAAATGCAAATTTCTCGGATGCTTTTGTCTGAGGTACCCTGTGCAGGAATGGCCCAGATAAAACGCTTCACTCTTGGGGAGGCTCTGAGGCCTGGGAGGGGGGAGCAGCTGGCAGGTGGAGGTGGGGAGGAGCAGGAGGAGTCAGAGTCCTAGGCATGTCAGGTGGATTCAAAGGATAGCTCAGGTTTGGAACAAGCGCTGGGGACTCGCTCAAGGAATCTCCATCTGAGCTGGACGGGCAGGGCGTCTGACAGTGCAATGGCAGGAAAGGGACATTCACTAATGCTGGAGAATGCACGGAGTGCCACCGGCCTGGACAATGAGGCAGGGCTTGTCCAGTGCTAGAGGGACCCTGGGGCAGCTAAGGACTGAAGGGCCCAGGCCTGGCCAGCCCGATGGGCGCCTGAGCTCCCTCTCCAGGGGGAGGCCACACCAGTGTCTTCCCCCATAGGAGTGCAGTGTGCTAACCCTTCTGTGCTGCCAGTGTGGACCAAGGCCACTCCCGGCCGGGGTGCTGAGGGAGGACCTGAGCGCAGATAGACCTCCAGGGTCCAGCATGAGAGGTGAAGAGCGGAAGGTGCAGAGTGAAGGAACCTTCCTATTGTGAACTGCTCTACGCTGTGGAGCTGGGAGGTCCCAGGATGTGGATGGAATAGGAAGCTCTGGCCTGAGACGGGACCTGACTCTAGCCCCATCCTGTCACCTGGCTATGCCCTTGAAGTTGCCCTGCCACCCTCACCCACAGAACCTCGTGGTGGGGGAGGGGGAGTGGATGTGCTCAGGGACCCTTGAAGGATGCGGCTCTGGGTCCTCACTGCAGTAGGGGAAGCAGAATTTGCTGATATTTTGTCTCACCTCCAAATGCTTTCCCCACCTTGGCTCCACAGATGGGGAGTAAACTTGAAACGAAAGACGCAGGAGGAGTTGTAGCTGACTGCACGCCCCATGGAGGCTGGTGGCCGGGTTCCCAGGGACAAGGCTGCAGGCTGAGAGGGAAAGACGCTCTGCAGTGATGCCTCCTGTGGGCTGCCTCCCGTGGGCCTTCCTCCTCATCCTCGGTGGGCGTCTGTTCCTGGAGGAAGACTGGCACTTGGGGATGGGGGAGGAAGAATGCGTGCTGATTTCTGACTGCTACTGGAAGACTGTCATTTCCAGTGGTTGGAAGTGTCCTAATTCCTTATTTTACAGTTGTGGAAGTCAGAAGTCCAAAGATGGGCGTGGCTGGGCGAAGGAGATATTAGGTTACTTTCCCTTCTAGAGGCTCCAGGGAAGGAGCCTTCTCCTTGCTTTGTGGCTTCCAGAGGCTGCCCAGACTTCTTGGCCTACGCCTCCATCTTCACCTGGACCTGTGTCCCTCAGGCTGCAGCCCTCAGACACGAACTCTCCTGCTGCCCTCTTCCACAGCAAGGACCCTGGTGATGACACTGGGTCCACTCCTGGGTTTTCAGGATATGTCGCTGTTTTCAGGGCGTTCGATTAGCAACCTCAGTTCTATCTGCAACCTTAATTTCTCTTTGCTGCCTGATGTCACGTGGGCAGCGGTTATCGGCGCCAGGATGGGGCCAGTTTGGAAAGCTTGTGTTTGGCTTGTACAAAGCACATTGACAAGCCCAAGTTGCCACCAGCCTCAATGACGATGGCTTCATGCCCCAAGATGGGTCCCAGTGCCCTTCTGAAATACCTGGGGCCAGGTGCCATCCCAAGTGATTCCCTCCTACAATACCCTGGGGCTTCCTCCAGTGGGCACTGGGGGGCGCTGGCCCCTAGAAGGCAAACTTCTCTGAGCTGAGGGATCTTTCATCCCGCTGTAATCTTTCTTGGGTGTATATGGAGGCGAGGGTGGAGAACCCTAAATCGCAGGTGAACCTAGATTAATTGTTTGGTGAAGAAACAGATGCTAGAGAGTCTTAGCTCCTTTCAAAATGTCAGCAACCCCAAAACAAGGGTCTCCAATCTGTTTACCAGGGTCCTTTTCTCAGCAAAGTTTGGTGTGTGTGGAACACCACGGAAGGCTTCAAACACTGGAGTTCTCCCAGCCCCTAGCCTCTCCTCTAGTCCACTCAGGAAGAAGTAAGTGTCCAGTGTCTGTTTAGTGCTACCTCTGTGGGGCTCCCTCCATGTGGCTCCCTCTGTGTGCTACCTCCACATGGCTCCCTCCGTGGGCTCCCTCCTTGTGGCTCCCTCCGTGGGCTCCCTCCGTGTGGCTCCCTCTGTGGGCTCCCTCTGTGTGGCTCCCTCCGTGGGCTCCCTCTGTGTGGCTCCCTCCGTGGGCTCCCTCTGTGTGGCTCCCTCCGTGGGCTCCCTCTGTGTGGCTCCCTCCACGGGGCTCCCTACGTGTAGCCTCGGAGCGCATCGCTGTGCAGGAGGAGCTCCATTGAGCTCATGCGATTGTCCCCTTTTTCCTCTTTCTCTTCTTCGCCTCATGAAAGCATCCAGTGTTCCCAGAGGGCTGGCAGTGGTGCTCTCTTGAGTGTCCAGAAGTCCTGAGCTGGCTTTGAGTGGCAGGGTCTGTCCGAAAGCACCTCAGTGCCCCTCAGTGCCCGGGCCCAGGGCCGGACCCCAGCTCCACCCAGGAGCCATTGAGGCAGAAGCTGTGGAGTTTCTGGCAACATCAAGAGGCTGGGCCCCTTTCCCACCACCCTTAGGCGGTGCCGGGGAGCCTGCTGGGCTCCCTGGAGACCTCCTGGGCCTGAGAGCAAGCCCGCCTTTACATGACTAGTTTAAGTTGAGAGTTATTTTTAAATAAAAAATGCAGTACGCGATCGCGATACTGTAGTAGGGAAGAGCAATTCTCTTTAGGAGAAGAAATGAAATTATGAATGGGAGAGACATGGCGGCCCATGAGCCGATTCTGAAATGTAGTCTTCTGGTCAGTCTTTCGGCCTGTGCCACGTGGCTGGTGTGGGTCTTAGGCCCAAGAGCTCTCTGACCTTGTGATCCACGGCTTTCTCCTCAGCATCCCAGGGCCACATGGGTTAGCGAAGAGTTCTTCCCGCCGGTAATTCCACAGTCCTGCTCCTGTGAAACTCAAAGGGGCCTATTTTTATGTCAGAAGTTCAGTTCTATGGGCAGCAGCCTTGTCTAATAGAAATAGAATGTGAGCTATGTACGTAATTTAAAATTTTCTAGTAGCCACATTAAAAAGTAAAAAGATACAGGTGAAATGAATTTTAATAATGTATTTTATTTAGCTCAATATATCTAAAATATTACCATGTCAACATATTATCCACTTAGAAACATTAATGAGGTATTTTACCTTCATTTTTTGGTACTCAGTCTTCCAAATCCAGGGTGTGTTTCATACTTAAAACTTACTTCAAGGCGGATGCTAAATTTTTGTTGGCAATACTTGATCTGTATTTAGAGTTCATAAAATTGAGTGTTGAAAAAATAGATTCACATATCCACATCGTTCCAACCATACTTAAAAATTTTCCAATAACTGACTTGGGTATCAGTTTTTAATTTAAAATTCATTAAAATGAAATAAGATGAAAAATTTACCTCCTCAGTGGCAGTAGCCAGGATTCACATGCTGCCCTTTGACCACACGTGGCTGGTGACTGCTGACTTGGACGCACAGGCAGAAGGCACTGTACTGAAGTCCCCAAGGGGAAACAGGCTCTCTGCTCCAGGGCAGCTGCAGCAGGCATCCTGAGCCTCGCCTTCCGCTAGTGGTCTAAGCACGTCTGCAAGGCTGGATCCCGGCCCCTGCACAATGCCAATGCTCAGTTCCATAACCTTACTTGAGAGCCTGAGCCCCAGCACCCTGCTGACCCTGCAGTAGCTCCCTGACCTTCCAGGAGCAGCACTGTGGTGCTGGAGGTACTAAGGACAGGTGAACAAACAGGCAGCTATTTCCTATGACAACGACTGCAGGAACATGAGACAGTGGGGGGCCGGCTGGTGTGGAAGCTTGTGGAGCAGCAGACCCCAATGGTTTTGGCACCAGGGACTGGTTTTAGGGGAGACAGTTTCCCATGGATGGGGGATGGAGTGGGCAGTGGTTTCAGGTTAGATTTTTGTTAGGATCATGCAACCTCAGTCCCTCGTATGGGCAGTTCAAAGCAGTGTGCATGCTCCCATGAGAATCTAATGTCACCAGTCTGCCAGGAGGTGGAGCTCAGGCAGGGCATGGTTGTGGGCAACGGCTCTAAATACAGAGGGAGATTTGTTCACTCCATTGCTGCTCCACCTCCTGTTGTGTGGCCTGGTCCCTACAGGCCACCAATTGATGCAGATTGGTGGTCCATGACTGGGGAACCGAGAGGAAGGCCAGAGAGGCCACTCTGAAGACAGGACACAGACTGAGGGAGAGCGAGGCCTGGCCATGCGAGCAGGCCGGCTGGATGAGTGGATGGATGCCGAGGGGTTGAGGCCCAGGCCCATTGTGTTTGCAAACCAGGAGGCCCTGGTGGCCAGGCCCAGTAAGCAGAGGGGCTGTGCAGGAAGCTGGTGTCTGTGGCTCGGGGGAGCCACCCAGCCCGCTGCTGTGGTCCTGTGGAGCGGGTGGGGGCGGTGGTTTTCAGGCTTCAGCTCCATATTGAATCCACCACGTCATAAAAGGGGGGTAATAACCTGGTCTAGGGCTGCTGTGATGGTGCAGTGTGTTACCCCACAGGCCCTGCAAATGTGGTGTGTCAGCATGCTAGCTGCTAGCTGCTGTTACGGTCCGGTCCCTTCATCACGTGTCCAGGGAGGGAGTTCGGAGGTGGAGACGGATACGTGAGAGAGCATGTGGGAGGATGAGGTCAGGTACTTGTGCTGACCACGAGCTTTTGCAGACCCCTCCCCACCCGTTATACTGTCCCAGGGTCAACTGACGCCACCCTGCAGGGAGAGGAGGGGAAAGCACTGGCACCAGGAACCTGCCTGCATGGGGTGGCTCGTGTGTCAGGTGCCTGGGTTGTGGTGAACTGCTTGGCCTGAGGGTCGTCCCCCTTGGCCCCTGAACCCCTGGGTCACTTGTTCACTGACAGGTTACCATGGCAATGGCATGGGCACAGAAAAAATTAGTTATTAAAGCTGAACAAAGTAGAGCAATCTGGACTTGGGTATAGCGTGATTAACATGGTGTGCTCTGTCTCTAGGGATTCTCTTAGGTCTTGGCTCTCTTCTTCAGTCTTGTATGTTCGCGTCTTCTGCTCAGAGATTAGGATAACTTAAAACAACCCCCCTCCAAGCTCTAGGAAAATCAGCATTTCTCTTTCCCACGTAGAATGCGTGTCAGGGGAAGACCTGCTCTCTCCGGGGGCTGGGGGATTAGAAGGCTGCCATTCAACCGTGGCCCACTCTGGCTGGGGTGGGCAGGATGTGAAGATCCCATGCTGTCATCATCACTTTGTTTGCAGAACCCCAATCAAGCTCTGCAGGGCTCAGCATTTCCAGTTGCGTCTGGAATGTCATAGAGATTAGGCGGAGGCCTTGTGAGGAGCTTTTTCCGAGACTTTAATTGCAAGTGCGTGTGACACTCAGGACTTGTATCGGGCACCCCGCCAAGTGGGAGACTGGGAGGGAAGGCTCACTGCCAGCCTCAAGCTCTCTCCTGCCTCCATGCCCAGGACGAAGACGAGTGTGGCCCACGCAGAACTGGGAACCAAAGTGCTGGTCCAAGGAGCAGAATCAGAGATCCTATGATGTCCATGCCAGATGCCACTTGTTTATCTGCTTCCGATTCATCTGTCAAATGCACGTTTATCGGATGCTGCTATGGTCCCAGGGTGTCTGCTTCACTTGTATGTTGGATCCCTCATCCCCAGGTGATGGTGTTAGGTGGAGAAACCTTTGGGAGCTGAGCAGGCCACAAGGACAGAGCCCTCCTGAATAGGATTAGCACACTTATAAGCACAGACCAGAGATACCATTACCCTTCTATCATATGAGGTGACAGGGAGAAGACGACGCTCACCAGACTCCTCTGTCAGCACCTCCATAGGACCTTCTGTCTCCAGAGACATGAGAGAGAAATTCCCATTGTTAATAAGCTGCCCACCTAATAGCCTTTGTTACGGTAGCTCAAGCAGACTAAGATGAGTGTGCCTAGTTTCTGGACACTGTTTGGGACCAAGGAGAGAGCAGAAGACAAGACTTTGAGGAATGAGCATTCCAAGAAGGGAGATAAGCAGGTACGAAGCCCCAGGGTAGGGGATGACTGTGTGTTCAGGGTCTGAACCACCACCACCATCACCACCATCACCACCACCACCACCACCACCACCA
>PVLA01016060.1:0-22312 GCA_004027455.1 Hydrochoerus hydrochaeris
TGGCATACACAGACACAAACACAATTTGCATCTGTACTTTGGAAAGACCCAATGACCAATATATGGAATGGCCCTGACCCTGTTCTTATCTGGGGATGAGGCTCAGTCTGTGTTTACTCCAAACAAGAAAAGGAGGCTAGATGGTTACCTGAACGCCTCATAAAACAAATAGATAGCCCTTCATCAAAAACATTATGTGTTGCCCAGGAGTAATATCCTCTCCTGAGGCACAATCCCCTATGCTCTCTTACAGATGATACAAATTTCCAAAGCCTTATGGGCCATCATTGGACTCTTGACACAACTACACCTAATGGATGACAATCCCCATCAACCCAGGCAGTGGACCATTGCTCGCTGAGATAATCAAAAGGTGGTTCAAAAAGAGACCACCTCAGAAAAACCTCCCTCTCTTCCATGTGGGGAGGTCTTTTTCCTTACATTGCCTCCTTATTAGGCCCACTAGCCACTTTACTGTTATTCCTAACTGTTGGCCCCTGCATTTTCCAAAGGATCATGACACTCCTTAAAAATAGGTTCGACGCATTCATGGCCAAGCCCATTCAGGTACATTATCATCAATTGGAGATGGCAGATCAAGAAACTTGGAGGGAAACAACCCCTACAAATGGGCCATGTAATGATGTGTGAGCCAACTGCCCTGAGACTGGACAGGCAGCCAGAGACGGGCAACTGGGACACATATGTTATGCCACCGGCCGCCTAAGACAGGCACAGGACCAATTGCTGTCCTGCAGGCCCATGACGGGTAAGGCCTGGTTGGGTTCATATGAAGAGCCCTTGACCTAAGACAGGTGCTGTCCTCACAGGGCCTGCCATACTCTTATAAAGTGATAAGGGAGGAGATGTAGGGAGCAGCATGATAGCTTCATGGCTGCTGCTCCATCTCTCCCTCCTGTGGGCATCCAGTGCATCGGCCTACATTTCCCAGGATCCTCTCGCCCCACCCAGGAAATGACAGTGACCCATCCTTAACTTCCTGCCCCCACTTCTTTATAAGCCAGGAGCATTGTTCAATAAAACAAGGTTTGATTGGGAAACTTCAACTTGCCTCTGTCTCTCTCTTTTCACACTGCCCCTGCCCCATTTTCCTTCCTCTAGGGGAAAACCCACACATTGGTCTGCAGGCCGGATCACAACTGCATCAGGCTATAGAGGAAATAAAATTAGAAGTAGTCTCCCATGTAAAGATAGAAATAACAACTTCAGTAAAGGAGTTGTTGAATGCAGCTAAAGAAGAACTAGAAAAAAAAGTATATGAACATGGAGGATTGAAACTTTGAATGAACAATATAGAAAACAAGCAGAATTCATGAAACAAACACAAAGAGACATCCAAGAAACAAAAAATTCTATTGAAAGCATGCAAAACCGCCTAAAAGAAGCTGAGGATAGGATTTCACACCTTGAGGACAAGATCACATTTAGTGATCAGGAAAGGATAAAACTTTTAAAAATAACAAAGCAGCATGAAATGACAATCCAGAAGCTTCATGATGATGCCAAGAGCAACAATATAAGAATAATGGGCATAAGCAAAGATACAGGAGTCCAGGCAAATGACATATGTGAAGTATTTACAGAACTAATAGCACAAAATTTCCCAAACATGGGGAAAGAATCTGATATGCACATAAGTGAGGCATATAGAACACCAAAGGGTCACAATCAACATAAATCCACACCCAGACACATACTAATTAAGATCTCAGACATACATTATAAAAACAGAATACTAAAAGCTGATAGAGAAGACACAACTCACTTATCAAGGAAAGCCCATTAGAATCACAGCAGAATTTTCAGCACAAACCCTCAAGTCAAGAAGAGCTTGGAGTGAGGTAGTTCAAGCCCTGAAAGAAAACAACCTTCAACCCAGACTGATGTACCCAGCAAAACTTTCATTCAAATTTAATGGAGAAACGAGATACTTCCATGACAAAGAACAACTGAAGAAATTCACATCCACCAAACCAACACTAGAAAGAGTACTGAAAGATACTACACAGAGAAAAAAATGACCACAATCCCTAAAACAACAACAGAAAGAAATCACCAGGTAGGATAAGCAATTAAATAAGGGGAAAAGCAGAAAGCAAACAACTGGAACATAACATGGCAAAGTCAAGCCAGTACATATCAGTGATATCCATAAATATAAATGGCCTCAATTCACCTATAAAAAGAAATAGATTGACAGAGTGGATCAAGAAACAGGACCCCACAATGTGCTGTATACAAGAAACACATCTGACCCAAAAGGAAACTCATACCTTAAAAGTCAATGGATGGAAAACACTATTCCATTCAATAGGAAACCAGAAAAAACCAGGGGTAGCTATTCTATTTGCAGACAACGTGAACTTCAAACCTAAAATGATTTAAAGAGATAGAGAAGGTGACTACATACTTGTTAGTGGAAAAATTCAAGAAGAAGAACTAACAATTATAAATATATATGCACCAAATACAGGAGCACCCAACTACATAAGACAGATACTAATGGACGTGAAAAACCAAATACCCAAGAACACAATTATAACAGGAGATATTAACAGCCCATTGTCACAAAGAGATAGATCAACTAGACAAAAAGTCAGCAAAGAAATAACAGAACTGAATCATACCTGTAAGCAATTGGACTTAGTAGATGTTTACAGAGTATTCCACCCAACCATATCGGAATACACATTCTTCTCAGCTGCACATGGGACATTCTCCAAAATAGACCATATGTTATCCCATAAATCATTTTTAAGTAAATGCAAAGATATTAAAATCATACCATGAATAATATCTGACATAGTTCACTGAAATTGGAAATTAATGACAAAAGAAATTGTAAAACATGTATAAATACATGGAAATTAAATAACAGTCTTTTGAACCACCAGTGGGCTACAGATGAAATTAAAGAAGAAATAAAACAATACCTACAATTCAATGAAAATATAGAAATAAAATACTGTAATCTGTGGGATGCAATGAAAGTGGTCTTAAGAGGGAAATATAAAGCAATACATTTTCATATCAAGAAAACAGAACAAGCACAAATAAACAACCTAATGCTCTATCTCAAGCTCCTAGAAAAAGAAGAGAAAGCTAAACCCAAAGCTCAGAGAAGAGAGGAGACTGTAAAGATTAGAGCAGAAATTAAAGCAATTGAAACTAAAAAACAGCACAAAGAATTAATGAATCCAAAAGCTGATTTTTTGAGAGAATAAACAAAATTGACAAATATCTAGGTAACCTTATCAAGAGAAAGAAAGAAAAAAAACCCCAAATTCATGCAATAAGAACCAAAAAGGGACAAATTACTACAGATCCCATGGGAATTCAAAAGATCATGAATACCTACTTTGAAAATCTCTACTCACATAGAGTAGCAAACACAGAGGAAATGGACAGATTTCTAGAAACATATGAACTACCAAAGCTCAACCAAGAAGATATAGCAATTTTGAACAACTCAATATCAGCTATTGAAATTGAAAATGTAACTCAAAGCTTACCAACAAAGAAAAGCTCAAGTCCTGATGGATTCACAGCTGAATTTTACAAGGAATCTAGAGAAGATTTGATACCAGTACTCCTTAAACTCTTCAATGAAATTGAGAAAAAAGCAATCCTCTCCTAAATCATTCCTGGAGGCAAGTATTACTCTGATACCAAAACCAGAGAAAGATCCAACCAAAAAAGAGAACTATAGGCTAATCTCACTAATGAATATTGATGCAAAGATTCTCAACAAAACACTGGCAAATAGAATGCAGCAAATCATCAAGAAGATTATACATCATGACCAAGTGGAGTTCATTCCAGGAATGCAGGGATGGTTTAATATATGCAAACCAATAAATGTAATACACCACATCAACAGAGCCAAAAACAAAAACCACATGGTCATCTATGACAAAGCAACAGCCAACATTATACTAAATGGGCAAAAACTGAAAGCTTTCACTTTAAAATCAGGAACAAAACAATGATGTCCACTGTCACCACTCCTTTTCAACATAGCTCTGGGAATACTAACCAGGGCTATCAAGAGAGAGAAATAAAAGGAGTAAAGATAGGAAAGGAAGAAGTTAAATTATCACTATTTGAAGATGACATGATACTCTATATAGGAGACCCAAAAAACTCCATTAAAAGACTGCTAGAGGTAATAAACAAGTTCAGCAGTGTAGCTGGATACAAAGTAAATGCTCAAAAATTAATATCATTCCTGTACATAAAGACCTCACTGAGAGAAATTATGGAAACATCACCCTTTACAATAACATGTAAAAAATGAAATACTTATGAATCAACCTAACTAAAAATATAAAAGACTTATATGCTGAAAATTACACTATGTTGAAAAAGGAGATTGAAGAGGATATTAGAAAATGGAAGGACATTCCTTGCTCTTGGTAAGGAAGAACGAACGTTGTGAAAATGGCCATACTCCCAAAACTGTTATACAGATTTAATGCAATCCCAATGAAAATATCATAGTCACACCTCACAGATCTAGAGAAAGCACTCCTAAAATTCATTTGGAAATAGAAGAAACCGAGAATAACAAAGGCAATTCTAGGCAACAAAAGCAAGGCAGGAGGCATCACAATTCCTGACTTGAAATAGTACTATGAAGCCACAGTGATAAAATCAGCTTGGTACTGGCAAAGAATTAGACCTGAGGATCCATGGAACAGATTAGAAGATGCAAGCACAACTATAAAGACCCTCAGGCACCTGATATTTGACAAAGGGGCTAAATATGTCCACTGGAAGAATAGTCTCTTTAATAAATCGTGTTGGAAAAATTGGCTCTCTACATGCCAAAAAACGAAACTAGGTCCATGCATATCACCATGCACAAAACTAAAGTCTAAATGGATCAAAGACTTAAATATTAAAACAGAAACACGAAATCTACTGGAAGACAAGGTAGATAGAAATCTTGGAGACATAGGGTAGGGGCAGAGAATTCATGAAAAAAATGCAAGGTGCACGGGAAACACTTCAATGAATCAACAAATGGGATCTCATATTATTGAAAAGTTTCTGCACTTCAAAGGAAATCACCAACAGAATGAAAAGAAAACCAATAGAGTGGGAAAGAATTTTAACCAGCAACCCCTCAGACAAAGGACTTGTGTCCAGAATATATAAAGAATTGAAAAACATCAATCCCCCCAAATTCAAAGACCCTCTCCAAAAATGGACATCTGAGATGAACACACAGTTCTCAGAGAAAGATATACAAATGGCAAATAAATACATGAAGAAATGTTCACTATCACTGGTCATTCAAGAAATACAAATTAAAACAGCATTGAGATTCCACCTTACTCTGGAAAGAATAGCTGCCATCAAAAAATCAACTGAAAACAAATGTTGGCGAGGCTGTGGGGAAAAAGGAACACTGCTCCACTGTTGGTGGGAATGTAGACTGGTGCAACCATTATGGAAATCCATATGGACAATTCTCAGAAGACTATGATTGGAAGCCCCATTCCATCCAGCTATTCCCTTCCTGGGTATTTTCCCCAAATAACTGAAAAGTTCATATCACAGTGATATATGTACATCCATGTTCATAGCTGCACAATTTTTGAGAGTTAAATCCTCAAAACAACCAAGATGCCCATCAACTGCAGAGTGGATGAACAAGATGTGGCATTTTTATACAATGGAATATTACTCAGCTATAAAAAAGGATGATCTTGAGGCCTTCATATGCAAGTGGAAAAAACTTGAGACTATCCTCATTAGTGAAATAAATAAGAATCATATTTATAAATATCATATTGTATCTCTAGTGTAAAAAGTAAATAAGAACTACAAGTGTAATAAAACCAAAATGTGTAATTGCTCTTTTAAAAAAGAGAGGAAAAGAAAGTGCTTAAGGGATATAACTGCATGTATGTTTGAGTGTGTAAAATAGATGACCATATTGTTGAATCTTTGTTGGATCTTTGAGCAGAACTGTTTGTAGTCTCACTGTTTGAACATTTACTATGTACCCTTTAACTTTGTAACTTGAAAAACTACATCCAGGATGACAGTGCATAATTTATAAATTACTGATTTCTTAGTGGGGCTTTTTCTCATTCTCCTTTTTCTTTCTTTTAGAATTCTGTATTGTTGCTACCCTTCTTTCTGTTTTGCTTTTTTCTTCTCTTTAAATAAAATTTTAAAAATGTATAATTTCTATTGTAAAAAAAGAGGAAATAGGAAGTGCTATAAAAGATATAGCTGCATATATGTTTAGGTGTTTGGGATTGATAACCATATTTCTAGGTTCTTGTTGGATTGTTGAACAGATCTGTTTGCACTCTCACTGCTTGAGTGTCCACTTTGTGTGCTTTAATTTTGTAACTTGAATATCTATTTCTAAAAGAATGATATGTAATTTATCAACTAATGATTTCTTACTGTTAATCTTTTTTTTGAAATTCTGTTATATTTCTACTTTTTTCCTGTTTTTTTCTCTTTAAATAAAAAAATCCTCAACTAGATAATGGCAGAGGATAACAAACCATTAAAATAGATCACATATCATTTCCAAGTAGGCTTCACTTCAGGAATGTAAGGTTGGTTCAAATATACAAATTAAAGCAGGATGTAATGCCCCCCCATAACCTGATCATTTGGGTGGCTGAAGTAGGAGGATCACTGCCCATTTGAGGCCAGCCTGAGCTACAAAATGAGCTCAAGGTCAGAGGTTCCATGGGCTTGAGTGGCCTGTCCCAGCAACCTTCATTCAACCAGGGGAGCCAGGCCTGCCATAAGGGGATCCAAGCCAGTGCCATGCCACAAGGTGAGTTGCAGCTCACCCAGGCAGGCCCAGAAAAGTTTGGGACCATCAATCCTGGCAGGTGGGTGCCCACCCAGCCACCTTAGGACACTGGATTAGGCTCCAGAAGTTCCATGTCTTGAGTAGACTGTGCCCAGCAACCTTCATTCAACCAGGGGAGCTGGGCCCACTGAAAGGGGAGGCAGGCCCATGCTACAGACACAAGGTGAGTTGCAGCTTGCCAGGGAAGATCTGGAAAAGTTTGGGACCATTGATTCCAGTGACTGGGTGCTGGCCCAGCCCCCTTAGGACATTACAATAGGCTCCAGAGTTTCCACGGGCTTGAGTAAACCATGCCCAGTGACCTTCATTCAACCAGGGAACCAGGCCCACCACACAAGGGGAGCCAAATCAAGTGAGTCCCAGTAGCAGAGGGCTCAGGTGGTGATTTCCAACACATCCAGGGAAAGCTTTGGAACGTCTCTGGAAACATGGATATACTGAAAAATGACAAAAATGCAATCTCACACCTCCAGCCCATCCCAAGAAAACTTAGGAGCCATGTACACAGGAAAAAATACTACACATACATCTGAAACACCTGAAATGATATCAACTGAAACAAAGAAGCAAGTATGGGAAGCTATGAGGGAACTCAAATCAGAAATAATCTCCCAGGTAAAAGAAGAAATGATAAAAGTAGTGAAACAAATACTGAATGCATCCAACAAAGACACAGCTAAAAAATTAGAGGAACAAAGCAAATGATAGAATCCCTGAATGAATAGTTTAAGAGACAAACAGAATGCATTAAGCAGATTCAAAGAGATATTTAAAACTCTCATGAATGTTGCAAAAACCATCTCAAAAAAACTGAAGATAGAATCTCAGACCTCGAAAATATGATTGCAACTAGTGAACAGGAAAGGAAAGATCTTCTAAAAATAACAAGACATCAGAAAAAAACAATTCAACATCTGTAAGATGATGCAAAGAAAAACAATTTAAGATTAATAGGGATAAATGAAAAAGAAGGGGATAACACAAATGATATCAAGAGGCTATTTACAGAAGTAATAGCTGAAAACTCCCCAAACATGAGTTTGGAAAATGACATACAGATTAGTGAAGCATATACAACTCCAAATGGCCATAACCAAAACGAAACTACACCCAGACATATAATAATCAGCATCCCAGAAATCTAAAATAAGGACAGAATACTAAAAACTGTTAGAGAGAAAAGACAGGTCATCTATAAATGAAAACCTATCAGAATCATAGCAGACTTCTCAACACAAACAATGAAGTCAAGAAGAGCATGGAGTGAAGTGTTTCAGATCCTAAAGGAAAACAACTTCCAACCCAGACTGATGTACCCTGTAAAACTGTCCTTCAAAATGGATGAAGAAATAAGATACTTTCATGACAAAGAACAGCTGAAGAACTTCATGATCACCAAATCAACCTTAGAAAGAATACTGAAAGTCATTCTAGATACACATAGGAAAAAACTACTAAGCAAGACAGACAAAAAGAATGGAAAGTTAAGATACAACCTCAGAAAGATTACAAGTCAACAGTAAACCAATATATGACAGTTATAACCATTAACTCAAATGGCCTCTATTCACCAATTAAAATGAACAGACTGGCAGAATGGATCAATAAACAACATCCAACCATATGCTGCCTACAAGAAACCCATCTAACCCCAAAGGAAACTCATAGACTGAAAGTCAAAGGATGGAAAGTAATACTCCATGCAAAAGGAACTCAAAAAAGTGGGGGCAGCTATTCTGTTTGCAGACAATGTGAACTTCAAACCAAGAATGGTCTGAAGAGATAAAGAAGGTCACTCCATAAGCATAAGATTGTTATCTCAAGATGAAGAGATAACAATCTTAAATATATATGCAAGAAATTCTAGAGCATCCAGCTACACAAAGCAAGTATTAACAGAAATGAAAAATCAAATAGGCAATAACAAAATTATAACAGGAGACCTTAACATGCCATTGACACAAAGGGATAGATCACCTAGACAGAAAATCAGCAAAGAAATTACAGAACTGAATCACACCTGAGAACAAATGGACTTGATAGATGTATTCCAGTGTTCCATCTAACAACATCAGAATATGCATTCTTCTCAGCAGTACATGGGACATTCTCTAAAATAAATGATATAGTAGCCACAAAACATATTTAAGTAAATGCAAAAGAATTGAAATGATCCCATCCATGTTATCAGATCATAGTGCCATGAAACTGGAAATTAATGATAAAAGTAAACTGCAAAAACCCCACAAAACATGGAAATTAAATAATACACTTTTGACCAATCAGTGGGTCACAGAGAAAATTAAAGAAGAAATTAAACGATATCTACAAGCAAATGAAAACACAGATACAACTTACTGGAATCTGTGGAATGCAAGGAAATCAGTGCTCAGAGGAAAATTTATTTCACTGAGTTCCCACATTAGGAAAATAAAACAAACACAAATAAGCAACCTGATACTTCACCTGAAACATCTAGGAAAAGAAGAGCAAGTCAAGCCCAAAGCCAAAAGAAGGGAGGAAATTATAAATATCAGAGCAGAAATTAATGCAATAGAGACTAAGAAAACAATTCAAAGAATCAATAAATCAAAGAGTTGGTTCTTTGAAAGAATAAATGAAATTGACAAGCCCTAGCCAACCTAATTAAAAAGGAAATAAAAGACTCAAATTCATGCAATACAGAACTAGAAAGGTGAAATCACTACTGACCCTGTGGAAATACAGAAGATCATCAACAACTATTTCGAAAACCTCTATTCTCATAGGTTCGATAACACAGAACTGGACAGATTCCTAAAAACATACGAATCACCAAAGCTGGATGAAGAAGATGTAAAACTGCTGAATAACTCAATTTCTATTAATGAAATTGAAAATGTAATCAAGTCCCTACCAACAGAGAAGATCCCAGGCACAGATGGATTCACTGGGGAATTCTACCAGAAATACAAAGAAGACTTAATGCTGACACTCCTCAAACTCTTCAATGAAATTGAAAGGGAAGCAGTTCTCCCTAAGTCATTCCTGGAAACAACTATCATTCCAAAACCTGAGAAAGACCCATCTGAAAAACAGAACTCTTTAAATAAAGAATCTCCCTGATGAACATAGATGCAAAAATTTTCAATAAAATATTGGCAAACAGAATGCAGCAAATCATCAAGAAATTATACACCATGACCGAGTGGGGTTCATCCCAGGCATGCAGGGATGGTTCAACATATGTAAATCAATAAATGTAATCCACCATATCAATAGAGCCAAAAGTGAGAATCACATGATCATTTCTACAGATGCAGAAAAAGGTTTTTTTCTTTCATTTTTTATTTAAAGAGAAAAAAACAGGAAAAAGGTAGAAATATTACAGAATTTCAAGAAAAGAAGATAAATAGTAAGAAATCACTAGTTGATACATTACACATTGTTCTTTTAGAAATAGTTGTTCAAGTTACAGGATTAAAGCACACAAAGAAGGCACTAAAGCAGTGAGAGTGCAAAGAGATCTGTTCAACAATCCAACAAGAACCTAGAAATATGGTCATCAATCCCACACATCTAAACATACATGCAGCTATATCTTTTATAGCGCTTCCTATTTCCTCTTTTTTTACAATAGCAATTATACATTTTTAAAACTTTATTTAAAGAGAAGAAAAAAAGAAAAAAAACAAAAAAGGGTAGCAATAATACAGAATTCTAAAAGAAAGGAAGAAAAAGGAGAATGAGAAAAAGCCCCACTAAGAAATCAGTAATTTGTAAATTACATATTGTCATCTTGGATGTAGTGTTGAAGTCAGGGGTTGTGCAGAGAGCAATTAGAATCAGGACATGGAATTTTTAATATTATTTTATGATGGTCACCCAGAGTGAACACAAGAAACTGCAGGAAATCTACCCACAACCCCCAAGACATAGAATATTTAGTTAAGGGCCTGAATCCCACTGCAATGTCCTACATGATTCCACATGAAAACCTAGATCCCATGACAATGCCTCCCACAAGTCCAACTGGAGGTCTAGAGCCCACAAAAGGGACTCATACCAGTCTTTTCTATGGATCCATGCTAGGAAAGCCCAAAGGTGAGCAGTGAAAGCTAGGAAGTCTATACCAGCAAGGTGAAGGAGCTGTGCTGGTAGGTTGAGGGTTTTACACAGGAGCAGAGAATTGACACTCAAAACAAAGACCAGGGCTGTCCTGAAAAGTACCACAGCCATCCTCAGCAACATGGAGATCATGAATTTTAGGCCAGCCTTGGCTACATAGTGAGTCTCAAACCCCATCCTCCAAAAAAGACAAAAAAATTGTTCATGGAGGATTCTTCTATGACCCTCACTCCTTGTGACAGCTCAGTAGTACTGTGGGAGGAGACAAGCATGGCTTAGACAGGCTGGGAAGAGTTGTGGCAGGACCCCCAGGACCTACACAGCACTGTCTCTGTGTCCTGTATGCAGAAGTGACATACAAGGACACAGATGCTATGAAGACTGCACTGTGTCCCTTTCATGGTAGCCCACCCTGTGTGTCTCTGGCTCAGAGCGTACTTTTAGTTTTGCCTTTTCCTCTCTTTCTCCTCTTTTTGTTCAGTTGCACTTTGCCCTGCATAGCCAGTTGCTCCCTTATTCTCTACTCACACTTTTTCAAATAAACTTTGGCATCATTTTTAGCTTGCTCAATTCTTTGTTTCACTGAAGGACCTGGGTAATGTGTGAGCCATTTCTAAAAGGATAATAGTGTCCCTATTTTCTTTCCTGAAATTTTAATGCCCCAAATTAATATCCCATCCAAAAGTTTTCTCAATTTTGTTGATCTTTTCATAAATCAAATATTCTTTCGATCTCATTGGGTTTTTTTGTTTATGTGTTAAGAGAGGGTCTCCCTATATAGCCCAGGCTGGCCCTTAAGTCCTGGCTCAATCAACTTGTTCCTCAGCTTTCTGAGCAACATGCCACAGGCACATGCCACCACTGTTTTACACTATGGCTTTATATTCTATATTTCATTTATTTCTTTCTAATTATTATTTCCTTCCTTCTGACTTTGGATTAATTTGCTTTCTTAAATGCTAGGCAAGCACTGACCTGTAGGCCCAATTTTTTTTTTTTTTTAGTCAGAGCCTCACTAAGCTACTTGGCCTGGCCACAAATTTTTAGTAATCCTGCCTCAGCCTCCCAGATAGCTGGGAATAAAGGCATATATCACTGGGCCTGGCTGAGATCTCTTTTATATATGCAGGCATTTGTGGGTTATCAACTAATGGTCATGGTGTAACTGAATCAGCATGGTTCTCCGTGTGGAAGGCCTACCTGAGGGTTGTTACCAGCAGCATAAAAGCAGAACTGGAAGAGCCAGGCTTGGTGGCTCACACCTATAATCCCAGCATTGCAAGTTTGAGACAAGCCTGGGCTACAAAGTGAGCTCAAGACCAGCCTAAACTGCATAGTGAGACTCTGTCTCAAAAAGAAAAAAGCAGAACAGGAGAGGAAGATGGTGTGATGTTGATTCTTCTGGAGGAGTTTGTCACACTGGCTTTCCTCATATGAATTTAGCTTTTTTCACCATGTGAGGAGTTCAGGCCTTTGCTGTTTGTTGAGGATGGTTGTGCTTGTCTTTGGGGATTCCTGGTCTTTGTCTTGAATGTGATCCTGGCTCCAGTGCAGAACCTTTGGCCTGCTGGCACAGATGCTTCATTCCACTGGTGCAGTTTCTAGCTTCCACCACTGACTCTTGGGCCTTCCCAGTGCAGATCCTTGATACAGACTTGCATGAAACATATCATTGGCTCTAGGCCTCCAGCTGGACTTGTGCAGGACACTGCCATGGAATCCAGGCCCTCAAATGGATTCTTTGGGTCTCTAGTGTATGAACAGTTCTCCTGTACTCTTGCATTAGACTCTTTGAGTGAATATTATTAAATAATTGTGTCCTAAGTGGGTTTTGGTGGTGCAAGTCCTGTAATTCCAGCAATCAGAAGGCTGAGGCAGGAGGACTGCTGCAAGTTCAAGGCCAGCCTGGGCAACTAAATGAGTTTAGGGGAAGCCTGAACTATACAGCAAGACCCTGTCTCAAAAAACAAAAACAAACAAAATTATGTATCCTATATTAAATCTTTTCCCTTGTAAAACCTGACTATAATAACATTTAAGACTCTATAGTTCCCTCTAAGCATTTTTCTTTTGCCACAGTTCATGTGTTAGTATGTCATACTTTCCATCATCTCAAAGTATTTTCTAATTTCCTTGGGGGTTTCTTCTTTGATCCATTAGTTCACTGTATACTTTCCACACTATATTTCTTATTTTCCACATTCTCAGTTTCTTGATTTATTTTACTGTGTTCTGAAATGGCACTTTATATGATTTCAATTGTTTTCAATTTATGGAGAATTGATTTATGTTCTATCATGTAGTCTATTCACAGAAAAACATGCAAAAACTATGCTCTTATGTATCTCCATTCTTTCACACAGTATTGCCACAAATCACATCTCCATACCCTCTTTGCTCAACACAGCTTTATAGGATTGTCCAGGTAAAAAGCATCTTTATAAGGATTGTCCCATGCATTTTCATTTGCATGTATATACAAATGAGGAATTATAAATCAAAAATATGAAATTTTTGGCTTTTGCATTTATCTCTGTACTTATCTTTACCACTTTATTTTGTTGTTTGTTCTCTTTTTTTAAGACACAGTCTTACTATGTAGCTGAGGCTGGCCTTAAACTCATTGCAATCCTTCTGCCTCAGCAAAGCGCTGGGATTACAATTACAGGTGTGCACCACCACACCTTGTTTTACCAGCTGTTTTTTTTGGCTTCCATTTACTACGTGGTATCCATTCAATTTGAGCTAATGGACACTTCAGCATTTCTTGTAGGAGGGTTTGACTAATAGTGGGTTCATTCCACTTCTTTTTACCTGGATATGACAATTTCTCTATGGTGGTGGTGGGTGATGAGCCAGGGTCTCCCTATGTAGAGCAGGCTGTCCTTGAACTCAAAGATTCCCCCTCTCAGCCTCCTGAGTGCCAGGATTACAGGCCTGCACCACCATGCCCGGCTGTCTCTATTATTTGGGGGATATAGTTTTATTTTACCACTTTTCTTTTAAAAAATATATCCCTGGGAAGGGATCAATCCAGAACTCCCTGGTGTGTTATCTTTGCTGCCATCATCTAGACTGGTTCTCACACCATCTTATAAAGTGGGTTGTTAGGCCCACATCCCCCTGGGTAAACTGACAAAGGGTTGAGTCCGGATTCAATTCCATGTCCTTCCCCTCTGTGATGTCCTAGTCTCTGGTGGAAACCAGATTCTTCCCATTCCTCCTGCCTCGGTGACCTCAAAGTTGTTCTGCAGCCCCAGCACCTCCCTCTTCTGAGGGTCCCAAAAGTCCTCACAAACCTGGACACTCGCTGCTCCAGACCTGGCAACTTCCCCAGCACACTTCTCTCCTCCCAACTGGAACCCTGGATTCTTCCCCACCGGGAACCCTCGGCCCAGGAGGTCAAACTGAAAGTCCTAAACTTGCAGACCGAATTTAAAAGAGAAACCGACACCGCCTGGCTGTTGTTGAAGCCCTGGCGCCCCAGGCCCCGCCCCTCTCCTCCGCGCGCCTGGTCCCTCCCCGGCCCTCCCCGCTCCTCTCCGCTCCTGCCCCTAAGCCCCGCCCCTCACCGCGCCGTCGCCTGTTGGAGACAGCCCCGCCCCGCCCCCTGCCCCGCCCCGCCCTGCCACACGTCAGATCTGGAGGGCGTCCGGCCCGGAAGCACCAGAAAAGGGCGCGCAGTCGCTGGTCTCTGGTTTCTGGGTACCCAGGACCCTCTGGCAGGTGCGTGGGTGCAGCGGGCTGTTGGCCGTCCTCGAGAGCTCCTTGGCCTTCATGTCTCCTGGGCCGGGCCGCGGTGGGATCCCCCGGGCCGCGGAGTCCCGTGGGGTCTTGTGGGGCGCGGGTGGTGGTGGTGGTGGTGGCGTTGAGCCAGCGGACTCCAGCTCTGGAACCTCAAGCCGAAGACGTGGGAGCCTTGCTGGAAGTCTGCCAGCCTGTTGGCTAGCCTGTTTAAAAAAACAAAAGGTAGGATAATATAGTACATTTTTGCTAGGTATAGTCTATCACAATTTTTTAAAACACTGAAAAATGTTTATTCTCCTGGATTCAGTAATTCCACCACTTCTTGCCCTATTTTCTAAGGAAAAAATGACAGAGATTTGGCCCAAAATATGTGTGTAACATTTCCCTTACCATGTCATTAAAATAGTGATCAATTTTATATAACCAAATGTCCAGTGACTTGGGATAGAATGAAATAAACACAAAAGTTTATTTAGGTAGGCACTAAAGATACTTGCAAAGGATAGTGACTTGAAAAAGTCTCCTTAAAGGTTAAGTGAGAGAGTATGGGTATAAAATTAAGTTGTATAAAGCTGGGGTATAACACTGTGTTGCGGCTAGGGCCTTTGGCGTTGCTTCCGGTTCTGGGAGCCTCTGGGTGCCACCGCATGTCACCTGGAGGGCACAGGGCCTGAATGAAATCCAGCTTTGTGCGCCCAGAGCAGGGGAAGGAAGAGCCGGCCTGAGCTCATGCTGGGCTGAACCAGGACTGCCTTCATCAAAAGGAAACTTACCCTGGGGACTTCCATTTTTAAAAATTGACAACTTCTGACTGTGGTCGCACACACTTGTAACCCTAGCACTCAGAGGTGGAGGCAGAAGGACCTATAGGTCAATCCCATCTGGCCAATTTAGAAATTTAGGAGAATCATGTCTCAAAAAAAGTGGGCAGCTGCTGAAAATTAAATCCAGCCCCTCACTGTTTATTGTTGTTAAATAGAATGATCAATCTCAAGTATGCTTTCCCTTTCTTTGTTTGAGGTGCCTGGGTGGAGCTCATTGCCTTGTAATAATGGAGGCAAGGGGTTTTATCACTGAGCTACACCTGGAGCCCTGATTATTTGTCTTAGAGGTAATTCTTTTTCTTACTTGCCACTATTAATGGCACAGTAAAAGAATTAAATGAACCTTAAATACATCAACGTGTATTTATGTATGTGTGTGCATAATATATGTTTTAGTTAAACATTAGTTGTGTGGCTTAACAGAAACCCATACAATAATTGATTCTCTTTGAAGCAATCTTTTTTTTTCAGTACTAGGGATTGAACTCAAGGCTTCATTGCCAGGGAGCATATTACCAGCCAGCTACATGGCCAGCCTTATGAATCTTTTTGAATTCACAGAATAATTATCTGTAAAAATCCATGGCTTAACTCTTACATAGTATTAATTTTTACTTTAGAAATAAATGCTCCTCCAACCACACTCTTGATGTATAACTGAAGTTTGTCACATTTTCACCAAGATGTACATTATGAGGTTGTACAAAGGATTTAATTTTTCTTCATGATAACCCTAAAAACTAACACACATACTATAAGCTAGGATAGTGTTCAGTTTTTGTAATTATAACATTGCAATATCTTTGTTTGTTTTTTGATTTTCATGACAGAGTCTTGCTATGTAGTTCAGGCTGGCCTTAACTATGTAGACAGGCAGGGCTCAGACTTGTGGCAGTTCTTTTACCTCATCCTTTTGAGTGCTGGGACTATAGGTATGTGCCATCATGCTTGGCTGCAATATTTTTTTCCTTTAATACCCAGTTTCTCACCAGTTTGCTTATAGGAAGAATCTGAATTCATTGTCACCTTTTATGTTGACTGAAAAGCGATTTCCTTAAAAACTGTCACTTGAAACTTTTTTCTTTCAGGATGACTGTGGGAATCTTTGCCAGTTGTATTTTCGGTTTGAAAGTTAAGTATTTACCTCATCAGCAGAAGAAAAAGATGCAAACTAACATTAAGGAGAATGGTGGAAAATTTTCCTTTTCATTAAATCCTGAGGTATTTGCATATCTCATATGGTAAACATGGTGTGATTGGAGAGAGTCAAGCTGAGAGGAGTAAACAGAGGAGATCTACAGTGCTAGAAAGTTGAGAAAGCATGAAAACTGCCATTTCCATTTGAGAAGTGGTCCTGGAGAGGCAGCGGACATCTACTAACAGACTATTCTTTGCTTTTTTTTGGGGGGGTGAGGGGACAGTTCCACATGCCTTAGGAATCTGAAGCAGACAAAGCCATAAACTGAATTTCAGTTCAGCCAACTCTGTTCTCAAAGGGAGGAATTCATAGTGTACAGCATTTGTGAAGCATACTGAAGTCACCAGTAGGTTATCACTGAAAGCACAGTTGGGAATATGGCTCCTGGGGCAAAGGAAAATGTGCCATGTAAACTATTTTTTGTGATATAGCCTGGCTGTTTGTCTTATTTGTATAAGGGTGGAAGGAAGCAACCTCCCATCTCCTGAGCTGTAGGCCTAAGAGTTTAATATATGAAAGTTCACAGCTGGGTGAAACTTTGGAAACAATTGCAGCTAATCTCTTTTTATGCCACTTTATTGTACAGAATAACAACTGAGGTCCTAAGGCACTTGGTTCTGGGCCTGCACACCCCTCCCTTTGCTCTTTGCTCCTTTTCCATTGATGTAGGGTGGGGCTCACCCAGCCTGCCTCTCCCAGTACAGCCCTGATGTGGGCACAGTGAGCCTGCTCTGTTCTGGAATAGAGTTCCAGTCCAGCTGAATCCTACAGATGGAATGCCCATTATACCTGCAGTGTGGGCAGAATTGTGTGTGCTTCCCTTGGATGGCTGCCCGTACTCACTTGCCTCACCATTATGTGGGTGGATGGCTAATCCACACCCCTTCCACCTTCTCAGTTTGTCTTCTGGGTGGTGAACAGGCTCACAGTCTTTCCTTCTTAGAAACTCACGTACTGGGGATGCAACCTTTTCAAAGTTTCTTTGCCAATGTATGTAGATGTTTGAAAAGTGCATATAACTATTATAAAAAAAGAAATGTAGCTGGGCATGTTGAGGGATGCCAGTAATCCCAGATGTTCAGGCAGCTGAGGCAAAACAATGGCAAGTTCAAAGCCAATATGAGCAATTTAGCAGGACCCTGTTTAAAAAACAAACAAACCAATATCTCTATAAGGTAAAGATGAGAAATGAGGCTCCAAGACAGAGAGTATGAACAGTATGCCTTCATTTGTCCACTTAAGTGTGAGTTGTCTGTGCAGAGAATAGCTCTAGAGAGATATATGAGGAACAAAATACAAAAGATAGTTCTAGGGAGAGAAACAAAATAGTGGGAAAATGTTAGTATGTCATTATTATTTCACTTTTGACATATTCTACATTGCATGTAAATAAAGGTAGAAATAATTTAAAATAGTAAAGGATGACTATTCTTAACCTCTTTTTCCATTCCTAAGGGGGTAAGTGAACAAGGATATACAGGTGTACAGATAAGGATATTCATCACAACATTGTTACCATAGTGACAACTAGACACAATCTCCAGAGTTGGTTATCGGTTGTTGTATGTCCCTATATGTGCTCTTTAAAAGCTGTTCACTTGAGTCCTGGGAGTGTACCTCAGTGCTAGAACACTTGCCCAGATGTTCAAGACCCTGGGTTCCACACTCAGCTCTGTAAAACACACAACTAGCTCTTATAATTTTTACATACCTAGAAATTATATTACAAATGTTTTAAAATATGAGGAAAAATTATTGCAAAGTATTTTAAACAAGATTTTTTAAAGGGTACAAGGTTGAGTATGCAGTATACATAATGTGCCACTTAAATTTTGTTTTCACTAGTGCTTAACAGATTGACTTTTTTTCTTAGTGCACACATGTGATCTTAGATAATGCTGATGTCCTCAGTCAGTATCAAATGAACTATTTCCAAAAGAACCACATTCATATGGCAAGTCCAGATTTTATATGGGAATGTATCAAAGTAAAGAGACTGTTGAATCTGAAGAGCTGTGATCCTGCTGAGTCGCAAGACATTGTGCCACCTCCTGATCACAAGACATGCTCTTCTGGTAGGTACTCATAGCTAGCCCTTGTGGTATTGAACATGCTGTGGTAGATGTGTGGGTTTGCTAAAGATATTAGTGACAGAAGTGCAGAAATACTGCAGAGAGAGTCAGGTTTTTTTACTACATCAGAAAATGGGCAGCACAATAGTGAAGAAAGATTAATTTGGCAATAGAAATAAATGTCTCAATATCCAATCTAGTGAGGCCCAGATTCAAAATGAATACATAGATACTAATAACCTTAGAAAACTTTTTAAATTTTTTTAAAAATTTTATTCCAAAGGTAGTAGAAAAACAACAGAACAAGACAGAACAAAGCCTATCGAGACAGTGCAGTGAATTTGGTACAGAACCTCACAGCAGGTTATCAGGATAACAGCAATAGGTACCATAGTATATCTCATTGTCTTCACAATAGTTGTCTGTAGTCAATTAGGTATAGCAAAATCAAACCAAAGACAGAGCATTATAAAATCAATCTAAAGAGAATGTTGAAAAGAGTAAAGCACTTAATCATAATGAAACAAAACTGAAATCAACATTTGCTTTCAAAGAGAAGATAGAGGAGGCCCCCCCATATTTGCTATATTGCATACAGTCATCCTGCCAAGAGATAGATGCTCAGACCTCTGTCCCCAGTTGCTAATGGGGGGCAGGGATTTGGGATGTTGGATTCCAAGCCCATGCACTGGTAGGTGAACAGGAAACACGAATGGACCTGTTTCTGGTTCATGCTGGAGGAAGACACTCACCAAGAGGGCAGATGTGGCTTCTTTGTGCAGCCTCCTGGGTTCCAGCATGGCCGTGGTGGGATCTCGGGGGCTGGTCACTGATTTTTCCTCCTGTCTCACACTGCAGGAAGGTGCTCACCTAACCTTAGAAAACTTAATGTATAATTTTAAATGGGAGAGGAAAAGCTTTTTTGTGTGTGTTTTATTTTTGAGACAGGGTTTCACTATATGTGCCCCTGTACCTGGCTGACTGAGAATTTTGTGACAAGCATTTTACTGAAGAAATTTCTTCTAAAAGTTGGCCTTCCTGAAAGAAACATATCTCATTTATAAACCTAGAGTTTATTTTGGAATCTGGCCAAGAGGAAAGCCTTTGGACATAAAGGAATAAATACCTCATGAGTCATATCCAAAAATCAGTCAGTTGAGTCAGGTTATAGGGGCATGTGCCTGTAGTCCTAGCTACTCAGGAGGCTGAGGCAGGAGGATCACTCAAGCTCAGAAGCTTGAAACAAGCTGGAGAACATAGCAAACATGTCAAAAACAAGCAAAATCCAAGCAGTTCTTATATACAAAAATTTATAATAAACACATGTCAGTACCTCTCTTGATAAGCAGCTGTAGAGAAATGGGGCTATAGTCTTTGACTTTCTGCTGTCTCAGAAAAAGACAGCTAAGGCAAACAGGCAGGGTGAGAGGTCTCTTTTAAAATTGAAAGTAACTAAGAATGGATCTTAGTTAGTCCAGATGCACTGAGTTTTTGAAATCTTACTAGTATAATTAAAACAGGAGCCAGGGTAGTAGCATAGTTGTGGAGCCAACATGAGGGTCTGGGTTCAAATCCCAGCACCACAAAAGATAATTTAAAAAATGAAGATTTGCTCTTACCATAAATTCTATAGACAAATTCTATAGATAATGTCAAGATTTCTGTATAAGAAAATTACAAAGCAAAATCTTACAGAGCCTTTGAATTCCCCTCCTAAATCAGAATACCCTTTAGTCACTTCACTTGTGACATTATGACATTTGAAACATATTCTGATCCTGAAGTATATTAGAAATGCATTTTATAACAACTTACCATAAACTTTAGGAGAGAAAAAGTGCCATTTGAAAATCCTGTGGTTTGGATGGTGTAGTGCATATCTGTTATCCCAGCACTCTGGAGGCTGAGGAAGGAAGATTTCGAGCTTGAGGATAGCTTGGACTGTATGGCCAGATCCCTTCTCAAAAAGGAAAAAAAAAAGTATGGCAATCAATGATACAGATTAGATTAGAATTCTTCCTTTTTGACTATTGTGTTCTCAGTATTTTGCACACCCTCTTTTTTTCTCACTTATTTTGTTCATAGATTATTAGTAACTGCATATCATTAAAGGCAGACAAAAAAATAGAATTGCATGGCAGACATGGTCCATATTCAGGAATCTTAACCATTCCAGCAGTTAGGTTAAATATAATAAAGTTTTAAACCATAACCAGATACTTTGTTTGCTTTCATTCTAGAAGTGAAAACAGACAGTCTCTCCCTGGACAGTGCTGCAGAAGAAGAAATCATGGAAATAACTGAGTAACCCAAATGTTTCATAAACCTCGAGCACAATGTTAAAATACCATTTGTAGCCCTTTGCAGATTTTTGTTTTCTTTATCTGTCAAGTTTGTGTGTAAGACTTTACTATTATAATTATAATTAGTTTTGCTTTCTTACTGTATGTGATGGGATATAGTTATTAGTTTTACTGTTTTTTAAAGATCTTAACTGGCAATAAGATTAGAGCAGCCTGCTTACTCAGTTACCTTCTTGAAAAGCCTTTGGAATAAAGACAGTTCTTACTTTTTATCTGATACTTTTAAAAATGAAAGTAACCACTTTTCCCAAGTAGGTTATATGAATAAAATTCTGTGTGGTTTCTTAAAAATGCAATGTGAATTAGGCATTGCATTTGGTTGTATTGTATATGCTAATAGTATGTTAAAGAGACAACAAAATTCAGAATAAAAAGGATGGATAAGTTAGAGTCCATTAATTTAAAGAGAAGTTGAGTCAGGCATGGTGGCATACACCTATAATGCCATCATCTCTGAGAGGCTGAGGCAGGAGAGTGTCAAGTTTGAGCCTGGACTGGTCAACTTACTGAGATGCTGGCTCAAAATAAAAATAGATAAATAAAAACCACTGGATGTACAGCTCAGTGGTAAAGTATTTGCCTTGCATGTGTAAGGCCCTGAGTTCAATCCTCAGTTTGGAAATAAAAAAAAGAGAGAGTCAGATGCCAGGTAGTGGTGTGTCTGCAGGTCAGGCAGCAGTGTGTTTCTCTGTGTGCTTGCTTGGTGCACACCTGCCTTCTAGTGCAGATATCATGTTTCTGGGCAGCAAAGCTTGAGAATTATGCAGGAGATGGAGACAGTAATTGCTGAGATTTGATCATTACATGCTATGCATATATCAAATTGTCACACTGTACTTCTTACATATGTACAATTAAAATAGTGATTCTTTTGAGCAGAGATATCCATAAGTCTCTGAGCAGCCCAGGTTGGCTTTGAACTCATGGATTGTGCTCCCAAGTGCTGGAATTAATGTGTGTGCTATACCAAGCCTAAAATTTTTTTTCAAAACTATGCAGAGGAGGAATCCAACTCATGTCTCATGATCTTTTAACCATTTTTGGACAACCTAAGGAGGCAGTAACAGCTTATAATTGTATTTCACAGGGAATCAGGAGACCTATTATAAAATTTTGTTTAGCCTAAAAAT
>PVLA01016061.1:0-22307 GCA_004027455.1 Hydrochoerus hydrochaeris
TTGTGCTATCCACTTTTGACAGTCTTCAGTTAAAGCCCAAAAATATCAGCCATTTCCAATGGATCTGAGAAAAACACATGTATTGTAGTCCGACCTCCTTAGTTAAGTTTATTTTGTGCCATAACACAGGAAATAAATTGTAGGAGTCATTTTGAGGCACAGCTCTTCAAACCCTTCTTACTCAAATGTATGGTTAGCATTGTGTTAGAAAATTTTCAGTTATAGCGCTCCTGTTCAAGGACCCTGTTTGACACAAAGGACTTAAAATGTAGCTATCATCACCTCAAAAAGGTTATATAGTACAATCTTAGTACAATTTAATTTTAGGTGCCCTATCTAGTTTTCAACTTAGAAGGATTTAAAAGTTGTAAGTATTTAATCAAATATATTTTTATCAATATATATTTATCATATATATGTATATGTATATATTTATCTTTCATGGAGGCCCCATTTCATAGGAAGTATAACTTATCCAAAGCTTACAGTCATATATTGTCTTTTCATCTAATAGCTAATGGGAAAGTCATAAAAGTCTACAAGGAAAAGGTTGCTTTACAGTCACATGTTCATTGTTAAGGTGTACTTGTTTCTCTCAATGCCTGGAAGTTGTTGTACAACAAAAGTAGTATTGATCACATACATTTTCAGAGAATTCTGTTTTTTCAGAAATGCGTTCGTGATCTTGCTTTTAAATGTTCCTCTTCCCTGCGAGGCATTTCAGAATGCAGGAGAGTCACAGAAGGAGCCTGTGTAAATTGTTTCTCACTGAGCCCACCTTACAGTCCTTTTGGGCCTTTGGCCCTCATCTGGAAAAACACATTGTTTAAGTTATTCTTTGGTCTTCCAGTTCAATTGTAGAGAGTATAGCCATGGTATACAATCTTCAGATTGTATTAGGAGCGAATAAGAACCTTGTCAACATTTCTCAACAACATTTAAATAAAGGACTGTGTTAGATATGTTCCCTATGCATTCCCCTCTCAACAAAAGTAAGAAACATTTTACACAAGCTCCTTGTGTGATTATCCTACATTCTGCAATGCCCCATAAGGAATAGCAACAATTCAAAGCAAGATCACAAACGTTTTTCTGATGGGGCAGAATTTTCTGAAAGTGTATGTCGTGAATTCTTCTTTTTGTTTTACAATAAGTTCCAGGTATTAAGAGAAACACATAGACTCTGAAGATGAACAGGTGACTGTGTAGAAACATTTTCCTTGGATATTTTCTTGACTTTCAAACTTAGCTGTTAGGAGAAAAGATAATGAGTAACCGTAAGTTTTGGGAAAGTTCTATTTCTAATGAAATGGGAGCCCCGACAAAGATAAAACCTTTCTAGTTTGGTAACAAGGCTATTCAAAGAATGGGCATTTTCTTCCAGAGAGTTTCAACTCTCCTTCACGGTGCTCTGATGTTTTGAAAGTTATTCAGCAGTAAGATTGTACGTGTCTACTTTATGCAGTACAGATAAGTTTGAAACTGTGCTCCATTTGTGCCATCTTTAACTGTCATGCCAATTCTTTCCATGCCTCATGGAAGTTCTCTCCAAAGGCCACAAGGCTGTTTACAGCCACTGTGGTAGGCATTGGTGAGTTCTAGGCAATGACTAAGTGTGCCAAAGCCCTTGGTCAGTGCATTTCATGTAGACACACGCAGCCTGGATTTTTTTTCATATACTTTGTTCAGTGCTGGTATGTGTACTCTGTCACTTACTCTGGTGTTGATTTTTAGCATGTTGAATACTGCCTTTGTTGTCACAGTGTAATCTGGGCTTCTGTACCTTGTGTTTCCTGTCAAATTCAAAAAACCTTTCAATACACATTTACTACACACACACCAGAATCAAATTGTCTTCCTGGTGTAAAAAATGCCACTGGAATGTGAAGACACATGGTCACAGTAAAGTTGGGGTTTGACAAGCTCAAGGGCATCAGCGGGAGGACAATGTCGCAGAGAGGAGCATCGGAGCAGACAACAGCATCAGCTCAGAGATCAGCACTAGCTCCCAGTGAGCGTGAGGGTCTTAGTCCTCATGTGGGAGTGGGCAATTGGCCAGGTGACATTTTGGAGTCAGGCAGGATAAACCCAGAGTCAGAACTACAGTGGCTTCAGTCACCCACTCCTAGCACAGAGCAGATTGGTGAGAATTTCTTGGACTGAATCCCACCCTTGTGTATGGTCCAATAGACCAAAAAAGGTCTTGCTGAAGCTGTCCCTAACAACCCTGTCCATGGGGAACACACTAACCTAGTGAAGACTCCCAGTGGCTGACCAACTCAGGAGGGAGGGTGAGCCTGCCCCGCCCATGCTTGTACTTTAGTGGCCATCAGCAGATTGGACAGGGCAGCAGTCCCTACCCAGCATGCTTCAGAGTGATTGCAGCCAATCCAGGAAGGGCTGGAGACTCCTATGTTGTACTTGTCTAGAAGAAGCCAGAGATATGACAAGATGAATAAACAAGAGGAGGTCCCCAGCCTCCAAACCAAACAGTGTTGGCCCAGGAGAGGTAAACACAGGGGAGATCAGGGGTTGCATGCCTGTTTTTCCTGAAAAAGCAGCATCTCACAACAAGAATTATCTTCATGACATTATAAAAGAACTCAACTCAGAAATACTAGTACAAATAAATAGATATAAGAAAAAGAATAGAAGAAATGCCAAGTACCTCCCAAGAAGACACAGATGGAAGAATGGAGAAGCATAGAAAAAGGAGAGAAATATTTCCCTTAAGAATATAAAAAATATAGAATACATGAATCCAATTCAAAGAAATTACCAGGAAATTAAAGACTCTATTGAAAGCACCAAAAATCCTTGAAAGAAACTAAAGATAGACTACCAAACCTTAAAGACATGTTTGCAACATGTGATTGTGAAAGGAAAGAGCTCTTAAAAATAACAAGCAAAACATGAAGTAACAATTCAAAGGCTAGAAGATGATAAGAGTATCTATAAATTAAGCATTAAAAATGTGAGTGAGGAATCAGGGATAAACACAAAAGAATTGCAACTGTATTTAGAGAAATAATTAAAGAAAGCTTCCCAAGCATAGGAAAAGGAAATGATACTCACATAAATCAGGCATACAGACCTCCAGCCAGCTATAACCAAAATAGATTTACAACCAGTCATATAATAATCAAGATCCTAGAAACTCAACACAAGAACAGAATATTAAAAGCTGTCAGAGAAAAGAAACAGATAAAGGAAAACTCAACAGAATCACGACAGTCTTCTCAACACAAACCATCAAATCAAGAAGAGCTTGGAGTGAAATAATCCAATCCCTGAAAGAAAATAACCTCCAACCCAGAATGGTGTACCCTGCAAAACTATCTCTCAAAATTCATGGACAAACAAGATGCCTCCATGACAAAGAGGAACTGGGGGAGTTCAAGACCACCAGTGCAACTCTACAAAAAATACTGAAGGACATTTGAGAGAGAGAGAGAGAAAAAAACAGTGATGGAGGGATCTCACTGAGATCAGGGAAGACAGTGAAATGAAGGGAAAGTTAGACAACCAACGGCAGAAAAATAGCATGCCAGCAATGAGGCAGAGAAGGTTGGCCATAATCACTAACATGGATGGCCTCCATACACTAATAAAAGGAAACACAGGCAGAGTGGATCAGGAGACAGGGCCCATCAAGATGCTCTAGGAAGAAATACATTTAACCTGAAAGAGTGTTTATGGTCTGAAAGGAAAAGATGAGAAAATAATGCTCCATGGGTCAGGGAACCACAGAAAAGTGGGGGTAGCTCACCCATCAGCTGGAGATTGATTGGAAAGACATAACACTTTTATGCAGTGGAGGACTACCCAGCTATAAGGAAGGAAAACCTTGAGGCTCTTGTAGGAAAATGGATACAACTTGAGACCAAGCTCAGGAGTAAAAAGGTGCAGAACCATTTAGGTAAATAGTGGTTGCCTCCCTAATCTAAAAACTACAGGCGTTAGTGGGATACAAAATGTGCAATGTACCCTGCGAAAGTGAAAGGGGAAGAACTGTCTAAACAGGGAATGCAGAGGCCATTGTTAATCTTATATCATGATTTGAAACCCATATTGTTTCCATGACTCTGTTTAGTTTGGTCATATTGTGTTCCAATTTGTCTACTTGTACTAGATTTGAGGTCATAGACAGCTACTCCAAAGAGAGCAGGATATAATACAGGAACCATTTTTAATTTCCTATCAACTTAATTTGAAAGCCTGTATTGCCTTCACTGTCTTGTTGTTGTTTTTTATTTAAAGAGAAAAAAAGCATGTAAAAGGTAGAGATAATACAGAACTTCAGAAAAACATAAACAATAAGAAATCACTAGTTGATAAATTACATATTGTCCTCTTAGAAATAGTTGTTCAAGTTACAAAATTAAAGCATACAAAGTAGATAGTCAAACAATGAGAGTGTAAACAGCTACGCATACATGAGTCTCTACATGTATTTCTATTCTTTCTGTAATAGAGGGAAAAACAAAACTTAGTAAGACAAAACAAAACAAATTCCTATAAAAACATGAAACCAAAAAGTCATATAAATCCACAGTACAAGGTGATCTACAATGATTACTGTGTTGTTGCTTATTCTCTTCAATAGAATTGCCTATATCATCAGGCATAATTGAATATAGCAGTATAATTGAGTACAGCAGTAAATAACAATATTAGTAAAAATAAAACATTGTAGACAGTATAAAACTTCAAAGGCAGGTAATAATCAAACCAGAGTGGATATTCTAGTGAATCTTGTCATCTTAAGTGCAGTTGCCTATACTCTCAAACTTGATACTATCAATCATAACAGCTTTGAGTAAAATCTATCAATACAAAACAGCAATCCAACAAACCAGATTCGATTACAATCAGTCATGGTAAAACAGTGTAGGTATTACAGAGCTTTAGATTGACATAATAGGAAATTAAGGATGATTACCATACTATATCCTGTTATTTTTGGAATTACTGTTTGTACCGTCAAATCTAGTACAAGTAGAATGACTGGAACAGAATATAATACATCTAAGCAGAGTAGTGTGAGTAATGTGGGTTTTAAATCCTGGTGCACTATTAACATTATAGTGTATCAAGGCCATCTATGTTAGAGATCCTAGTTATCCTTCTCTGCATCATTTCTGCTATGCTATTTTTCTGCCTGTTTGTCTACTTTTCTCCTTCATTCTACTGCCTGCCCCACTCATTGAGGCCTTTCTGACACTGTTCCTAAAATCCTGGTATTTTTTCTCTCTCTAGAATGTCCTTCAGTATTCTCTGTAGGGTTGGATTGGTGGTCATAAACTCCCCCAGTTCCTCTTTGCATGGAAGCATCTTGTTTCTCCATTAAATTCTAGTGACAGTTTTGCAGAGTACATCAATCTGGGCTGGAGGTTATTTTCTTTCAGGGCTTGGAATATTTCACTCCAAGCTCTTCTTGATTTGATGGCCTGTGTCGAGAAGTCAGCCATGATTCTGATGGGCTTACCTTTACTGGTAATCTGTTTCTTTCCTCTGACAGCTTTTAATATCCTGTTTTTATATTGAATTTCTGGTATCTTGATTATTATACATCTGAGTGTAGATCTGTTTTGGTTGTAGGTGGCTGGAGTTCTGTATGCCTCACAAAACAGAAGGTCATTTTCTTTTTCCATGCTTGGGAAGTTTTCCTTAATTATTTCCGTGAATAGCCTTTGTAATTTGCCTGTATATATTCCTGCTTCTTTGTTCACATTTTTTATTCTTAAATTGTAGATTCTCTTGTCATCTTCTAGCCTTTGTATTGTTACTGCCTGTTTCCTTGTTATTTTTAAGAGATCTTTCCTTTCATGATCACACATTGCAAACTTGTCTTCAAGTTTTGATAGTCTATCCTTAGCTTCTTTTAAGGCGTTTTGCCAGCTTTCAATGGAGCTTTTAATTTCCTGGTAGTCTGTTTGAATCTGCTTCATGTATTCTATATTTTCTTTATATTCTTTATCAAATGTTTCTCTCCTTTTTTTGTGTTCGTCCCTTCTTCCATCTGTATCTTCCTGAGAGATGCTCCCTGAGAGCATTTCTTTTGTTACTCTACTCATATCTTGCTTTACCTGATTTAATATTTCAGTTTTGAGCTCGTCTACAAGGTCCCGAAGATATCTTTTAATATCCATTGAAGCCATGTCTGATGTTGTGTGTTTGCTGCCCTCAGATTCCCTTGTTTTTCCCTCTCCTGGATCAGGGCTTTCAGGGTTCTGGGCTGGGAGCCTCCTCCTGCCTCTGTCTCCTGTCATAGTCCTGGCTTCCTCCACACAAGTTACAGTGCAGGTCCCAGCTCCCTTCCCTGTTGGCCACATTTCCTCAAAGTCCTCTGAAGCATGCTGGCAAGGGACCTCCACTTGACTCTCCTGACTGGTCTTATCACTGAGGTGCAAGCAGCAGCTGCCTATGCCTGTCCCTCCCCACCGGGCCAATGAAACTGCAGAGGCCTTCCCCCGGTTAGTGCTTGCTAGGTGCAGGGAATTGATTTGGGATGGCTCATTGGGGCCCAGCCAGGGGCACGGCCCAGTCCAAGCAAATCCCATGAATCTGCTTTGGGGAGGGAGGAACCAACTGAAGTCACTATTGCTCCCAGTTCAGGCTCCTCCTGCCAGATTCCAACATGTCACCCATTTGATCGCTCCCTTCCCGTGGGGGTGGGGGGTCCCAATCCCAGCACTGACCATGGATTAATGGAGGTCCCTTTGCCAGCTCCACTCTCCATTGGGCTCACCAACCCCTGACTTCAGCGTAGCTGTGCTTCCCATGAATGAGTTTGGGCGGCTCTGCCGGCCACCACGGAGTCAGGCTGTTGCAAACTTGGCAGGTTGCCGTGAATGAAAGCACTGTGTCCTGTAATTTCTAGCTGTTTTAGTTGTAGTCCCAACATATTTGATGAGCTTTTTTACATTTTAATTTCTTCCTGTGTCAAGAGGATCCATCTCCTTCTGTCTGGGTCTCTCCAGAGTGTTTTATTCTGGCTTATGAGTTGTTTCTCCTGGGAGGCTCTGTATTTTGTTGCTCACTGATTGGCCATCTTGTCTTCCCACTGTCTTGTTTTGACTGATTTTATTTGAATCTGTTTTGTTCAATTGCTGTCTTGTCTTGACTGATGTTATTCAAATCTGTTATGTTTGATAGTATCAACTCTGAGTGTATAGGCAACTGGTCTGAAGACAGTAAGATTCACTATGATACCCATTCTGGTTTGACTACTACCGTCTTTTGAAGTCCCATAAGTATCCAATGTTTTGTTTTTATTGATTTTGTTCCATACTGCTATGTTCAATTTTGTTGTAGCTGATGATATGGGGAATTCTATTGAAGATAACAAGAGACATCATGGTGACCATTTTAGATCACCTTGTATTGTGGTTTTAAATCAACTATTATGTTCATCCTATTGTTTTGAATGACCATATTTTGGGTTTATTTCTTGTTGTTGTTTTTTTATTTTGTTCTTATTTCATATTATTCATTTCAAAATAAAAATTAAAAAAAATTACAAAAAATTGTCTTCCTCAGCAGTCGATGTAATCACACTTATAGAAGGTGCAAGTCTGCAAAAGGTTACAGCAGTGAAGAAATAAAACAGATGAATGAAGTGAATCAAGCAGGTGGCAGAAAATCTTAACAGCATTTTGAAAACCCATTATATGGAAGGCTGAGGCAAGAAGTTCCCAGCTGTGACCACCTGGCCAACTTAAATGTGAGACCATCAGAAGGAAGGAATGAAGGAGGGACAGAGGGATGGAAGGAACAAATAAAGGAAAGAAGGAAAATATGGAGGGCAGGAAGGAAAATGAGGTGGGATGGAAACAGTTACCATGGCTGTGGCAGTTTCTTCAAAAGCAGAACGTGCACCTGCAGTCGACCCAGCCACGGCAGCCATAGATATTTCGTGAAGAGAGAGGAAAGCACATGTGTAGAATGCTCAGCCACAAATCTAGAGCATTTCTGTGTAATAGTCCAAGAAATCCAAAAAGTCAACTTAAAGGAAGAAAGCCTTGTTTGCTTTGTGTTTTCAGAGGTTCTGCGCCATGGCCCACTGTTCTTTTGCTGTCTGTGATGAGCTAGAAATATGGCATAAGGTCATATAGCAAAGGGAAGTCCTCAAGTAACAAGGAGCAGAGATCGGGCTACCAAAGTGAGAAGAGGGAGCTAGGGCCAAGATGTGACTTTCCAGCGTGTGCTCCTATTGTCTTACTTCCTGTACAAATGCCACACCCCCTAATAGCCCATTCATTGATAAAGTTAGTAGCTTAATAATCCACTCACCTCTCTAGGCTCTATCTCTGAACATTGCTTCCCTGGAAACCAAGGGTTCAAGATAAGTCTTGGAAAACATGTCATATTTAAACCATCACATACATATGTATAAATATAAATTTATGAAGTACAATATTCTACAGGATATATATTGAGCTGCTCATAGATGATTGTTTCTGTAGATCACAGGTGGGAGTGGTAGGTGAATTTTGCTTGCTGTTTTTTACATTGTTTTTTCATTGTCATTGTGTGATGGAGCTGGGCCTTGTGGCTCATTCCTGTGATCCCAACACTCAGGAAGCTGAAGTGGGAGGATTGCAGTGAAATCAAAGCCAGTCCAGACTACAGAATGAGTTCAAAGCCATGCTGGACCGGCATAGAGAGATCCTATTTCAATACACCAAAAGAAAAAAATACGATTGAACAAAAGAAATGATAATCATGAATTGACAGAAAATAGATTTCTACTGGGGCATGGGGATAAGAGGGATATCACAGAGCCATCTTGCTTGGACTGTGTCCTTAAGGTTCCTCCCAAGGCCAGGATTACCAGGCTTCAAGATTCAGCCACTATAGACTGAACTCTGTCCTATACATTGACAGGGAAGTTCTCCCAGATGGACACTGATGCTTGTCATCCCTGCTCAGAGCTCTGTGATTGGCATCAGGGCATCTTATCACAGAGAACTGGTCCTGTGCCCTCTGCATAGAAAAGCCTGTGGCATTCCAGGACTTACAGAGCATCACATGCTCACATGGATGCAGTGAACATTTCAGTCATGGGCAAATATTTCGAGCATCTTTGAAGGGCCAGTAACCCTGCACCCAGCATCCCAGGGCTGAAGCCCCACTAGAATTGGTTGGACAAATCAATGACTCAGGAGTGAGAGAAGGTGAGGTGAACAGAATTAGCATTGGGAGATTTGATCTAGTGACTCTGTGCACTATAAAAAAGGCCATTCCTGTGGTAGATACCAATCTTGTGCCAGGGTAGAGATGTTCACATTTTTTAAGAAGTGACTTCTCAATAAACAAAAAGGTGAATAATGATATTTTAAAGCATTTATTAACCATATACTCAAAATAACTTTGATGGCCAAAACTACTTGATATTCAAGACACTTCAGGGTATAAGGTCTATTTTTTTTAAATGGGGTCTCAGTACACATTTCAGGCTGGCTTTGATCTCACCATGTAGTCTAGGTTGGCCTCAAACTCACTGTAATCTTCCTGCCTCAGCCTCCTGAGTGCTGAGATTACAATGTGTGCCTCCAGCCCTGGCCTAAGGGTACATGTTTAACTAGACATTTAAATAAATATATGATAAAAATTAAGTTCAAGGAGATGTTTACAGATGCCACCAGTTTGAATCTCTGGCCACCTCACTCCCAGTTCTCTAACTAAGCCTATGGATTTGGTACATTTTGTTTTGCTCTAAGTACAAAGGAGTTATGATGAAATTTCAGACTCTTAAATAGTATTCATTTGTTCATTCAACCAGCAATAATGCACACATTCTGTGAGTCAGGCACCTTTAGAGTGAAATCAGTGATACCAGCCTCAGGGAAACAGGAGGGAAAGCAGAGGAAGGAGTGGGGTCAGAGGAACAGAGATAACAGGTAGACAGCAGATAGAAAAAATGATAGAACAAATAATGGCCGCCCAAAGATGTTCACATCCTAATCCCCAGAACCTATGAGGAGCTTAGAAGACAAAAGTAACTTTGCAGGTGTGATTGACTTAAGGATCTGGAGATGGAGGCACACCTCATATTACCAGAGTGCATTCAGTGGAATAGTATAAGAAAAGAAGGAGGCAGGAGGGTCATTGCCTGAGTCATGGCAATGGAAATGGAGGCTGGAGTCAGGGAGAGAGTGGAAGATGTTACAGCACTGGCTGTGCAGAGAGATGAGGGCTGTGAGCCAAGGAACATGAGCAGACTTCAGCAGCCAGGAAAGGCCAGGAAGTAGCTTCTCCTCTCAGGTTCCAGCAGGAGCATGACACTTTGATTTGGTGCTCCCAACACCCAGAAGTGTAAGATAATACATTTGTTTTGTTTTAAGCCACTAAACCTGTAGCAGTTTTTTATGGCGGCAGCAAAAACTCATTCAGATGGATGGATGGATGATCCAATGGACAGATAGATCAATAGGCAAATTGGTAGACAAGCAAGTCTTTGATTTAAGATGTGTTGTAAGCTGTTTTGAGCTTTTATAACTATGAAAGTGAGCTGTGACTTCCTTTTTGTTAAGTTTCCTATAATTGCTGTATAATTTTAATTTCATGGTAATTTCTGCAAACGATGTCTTACACTTCTTTAAATTCCTATAAGCACAGCCTCATTTCTTGTAAGACATCTCGACCCCTCCCCTTGCAATGTATCGTATTACCATACCTCCCTAGATGGTGACATGCTAATTCTGAGACCCTAACCCCTCCTCTCTTAATTCACTGTTACATACCCCTGCCCCCCACTGGCTAGGTGCACACTCCCTCCTGACTGGTCCTAGAATAGTGCCACTGCTGAACTCAGCTCATACATTTTTTCATTTTTAATTTTTGGAGTCTGATTTTGTCTATCTCAAGATGCCGTCTGAATCAAATTCCATGTCCCAAGTTAATTTGGCCTAGAGTGAGACACAATGCCTGGCTGCCTCACTCCAAAGTCACTCAATGAACACACCTTAAAAATATAAAGTTCTTGCTGAGATCTTCCTTCCCAACTGAGTTCCTCCCATCTGGGAGCACCTCAGACTCCATCAGGACAAGGCCAGGAGCCTCCTCCCCAAATCTGCTGCCTGGGGACTGGCCACATCCAGTCTTCAGGTCCTTGGAGGTCAGTGGAGGCTTGCTGTTGGACAGGTGTTCTAAGCCAGAGCATTTGGGGAGGCAGTTGGGCAGGGCTTGTCAAATCTCAACATTCCTTTTACACCTGTAGTTACAGATCTAGAAATGAATTTTTCCCATGTGAGTCTTGAAGGTATTCCCTTGCAATATTGCTTAGAATTGTTGAAAATTGAGACTGACCTAAACGTCCAGTAGCCAGAGACTGGTGCAAATTTATCAAAGGACATCTGTAATGTGGGATCCTGGCAGGCCATTAAACTAAACGAGTTAGACCTGTATGTTACTGACATGTAAATGTGTCCATAATATTACCTAAGGAATCATATAAGCATATGCACGGATAGATCTCATCTGTTTAAAATTCCATGAGCTCAGATTTATAGATGTCCAAATCTCCTTACAAGGCAAGTTGAGCATGGTGGTGCATTCCTATAATCTGAGCACTCCGTAGGCTGAGGCAGGAGGATCATTGTGAGTTCGAGGCCACTCTGGGCTACATAGTGAGTTCAAGTCTAGCATGAACTATATAGCAAGATCCTGTCTCAAAAAACAAAACAACACAAAAACCAAAAATAATTCTTCCAAGGCATATGTCAAACCTCAAATAGTAGTAAGTTCTCAGCCATAGACATACATTTCTGCACTGTTTGAGTTTCTAAATTAATCATATTGTGCTATGTTGTGATCACAATTGGGAAAATTAGTTTTTAAAATTTTAGTCTTAGTATCAGTGGCATACAGAACAGAAGGGAGGGGTGACCCAACTCCCACTCAAGGTGTCCTTACAGCTATATGGACCAACTAAAACTCCTGAATCCTGAGCCCCCAAAAATACAACCCAAATATCTAACACTCTGCTTTCAGAACAAAGGGAAATAGCACAACCTGGGGCTCACTCACATCTCTAGGTATCTAAATTCAGTGGCCACTGCAGAGGGCTAGCAGGAGGAGCTCAGCTATGCTGGGTCCCTAGAAGGGTCTGGGTTTGCAATTCCCTGAGCAACACCATGGTGTGAAGTAACCTCTATTCCTTGGGAGCTGGGTGTCCCGGGGCCAAGGGCTGGAAGCAGAGTTGCTGGTTCCTCAGCTGCATGCTGTGAGGGACCCTCCTGCCTCCCAGGGCAAGGCAAAGACTGAATGAAGTGACCCCTGCCCCTCACCAAGCCTAAACATCTCTGCCTGCCCACAATTCCTATACTTGCCTCCCAGATATGCCCAGTACTGGGCACAGTGCCCTGGCTGCCTGGCAGTGTAGGTCCATGAGATCCATAGCAGGGGTGATGCCAGAGACTCCAGTACCAGCCCTCTCATTGCAGCACCAAAAATGCCAGACTGTGCCAGGTGCTGGCACCTGAGATTCCAGGTGAGCTGCCAGTGCTGCCTCCAGGGATGACTGCATTGCAATGTGAGCAGTAGGATGGATGCAGGGCCCCCACAAAACACGCTGTTCCAGACACCCACATAACAGCCAATATGAAACCTGCTCTGGAATGGGGCTGGCTCTACCACAGCCACCTACAGGCTGGAAGGTGTGTGCACAGACAGACAGACGGGTACACACACACACACACACACACACACCTGACCCTGCCACTCTTTAACTGTGAAGCAGAAGTAACACCTTTAAAAAGCAGTCATGAAATCTTATTTGTGATGCCACTGTTATCCCCTCAGCCATCTGGATTGACTGAAGTACCCAGCTGCTTTATTCACTGTGAGTAGGAAAAAGCAGTGGTGAACTGGGGCTCTTCACCCTGCCTGTCCTTTCCCTCTAACTCTTCTGTGAGTCTAGATTTCCTCCTCTGTGGGATGGAGATGGTTACAGGGAACAAGCAGACACCAAGGTTTAGGGGATATGCAAAGTGCTTTCCCCTTTGGGGACAACTGGTGGAAGTCAGGAGAGCAGCTCCCAGAGGTAGCAGAGTATGGAGGCCTGGCATTTGGGCTGGAGTCGGAAGGAGCTGGAGCCAGCTGAGGAAGGCTGGGAAATGGGGAACAGGGAAGCTTAACACCCATCTATAAAAAGGAAACTCAGCCATCAGTCAGCAGAAATTTATGGAGCCCTGATAGGGACAGCTAAAGGACAGCTCCTTGATGCAGGTGGCTTCTCCAATAAAATGAGAATAAGAAAGCCTAAGATCCCATAGGTCAGGAGCAGGGAGCAGGCTCTGAAATCAGAGGGGTTCTGGGGATGCACGGGAAGCATTCTTCTTGGGAACCTGGCATGTGTTCCTTTGCTGCATCTGCTATGACCTCAAGGTCCTTCATCTTTGACTAGGGGATAGTGCACGGTGCTCTCCAGACTGTCTTCATCCCCCTGCCTGCCTCAGAAGCATTAGTGACCTCTCCCTCAGCATGTTTTCCTTTGAGAAGCTCCAGGTTGTTCCCAAGTCTGCAGAGAGGAAGAGAGGGCCTGAAACCTGAAAACTAGAAATATCACTCTGCGGGAGCTGCAGCACCCAGGATTATGCATGATTCTTAATCAAAAGATGGGAAGGCCACTCAGGAGCCCAGAGTCTCAGTAGGCCATCACTGCCTTCGATGAACGGGAGTGAGGAGGACACAATGGAACCATGACACCAGAAGGCATCAGCGATCCAAGCCAGAGCACAAACTATCCTGGTAGCTGCATGGGGTTTTGTTTAGACAACATGGAAGGTGCTTAACAAAGGATGGAGAGAGGGGTGGAGCAATAGATGGAAAATGAAATATGGGATGAGGAATGGGTGAGAGGGAGGGATTATAGGGGAAGACAGTTGAAAGGAGAATGATGGTTGGACAGATGGATGGGTGAAAGAATGGATGATTCCACATGTGAATGTGAGAAAAACAGGTTAATCAATGAACAAGTGAATCAATCAGTGAACCACAGAGAATAAATGAGTGAAGCAGTCAGTGAGCCATGAACTGAATGAGTAATGAGTGAATAAATACCTGAGCAAGTAAACAAAGTAGGGTCTGAGTAAACAAACAAGTCTAAAACTGCAAATCTCATTTGCCATCTCTTGCGCCTAGGTTCAGGGAGCACCAGAGAGGAACGTGGGAAGGCAGAGAAAGCTGCCCACACCTGAGGCAAGCAGCACTTTGGATCATCTGATAGGAAATGCCACCTCCTTCCTCTTGTATGCTCAAAAATAAAGTCTGGGGACTGAATGTGTGCACCCTGGCACCCAGCAATATTCCTCTGCCCAGCGGGGCCCTGGGCAGCCCAGGAGTATCATCCAGGCTGTTAGGTTAGAGTGGATGCCTATCCCTGCTGGCCCTGTACGCTGGCTCCCCCTCAGGCAGCCTACCATGCAGCTAGTCCTCTCATTATCAAGGAGACTCAGTCCATGCCTCTTAGACCCAGAAAGACCCTAGGCCTGCAAGATGTTGCTCTGCATTTCCTTCTTGCCTTTCCCCTCCTCCACACAGCTCTGGCTCCACTACAGCACCTCCCACTCCATGGGATGCACTGGAACCTTGTCAACCTGATCTTCAGTTTTGTCACTTAGTGTGACTTCTCGCAAATGTGTTCACCTCTGCGAGACACAGCTTCCTCATCACTGTGAACTGCATGTCTTAAGAGATGTTTCAGTGGGACAGTGCATGTCAAGCACTTAAACTACACCTGGCAACTAATGGATAGAGCACCTGACGTCCCAGTGCTCTGCCTTTTCTTTCAATAGCAAATGATGGAGAACTTACAAAGTGAGGAGCCCTGTGCTCAGAGCACTACATGTGCTGCATAGTGTCTCCCTTCATCAATCAGTGGTTCTTTCACTCAATTCAGACAGAAATCACAAATTGGCAAGGCACAGCTCTGCTAGAGTTCCAGGCTTTGAGCATCATGGCCATTAGTCCTCAGTGTCACCTCTCTGGACCCTGATGCTGCTGCTCAACACCAACTAATGCCAGACACTGTTGATCAACTCTGCCCAGTGCCAGTCTCTGCTGCTGCTGCTGCTGGCCACCAGTCAGTGCTAGTCACACTACAGGCTACTGCTCTCTGTGGTTGATCATCACTGGGTATTTATTTCTAGAGCACTTCAGGGAGAAGAGCTTTTGGTGTTTACAGCTCTTTTAAAAGCTGTCGCTCTGTCAACACTACTCAGGAATGAATGTACAGGACCTTCTGAACCCACATTACACAAGAAATGAATTATGAGAAGATTTGCAGGACGACTGGAGTGACACTGTATTGAACAGGACCTGGGCTGCAGCACAAGGGGATTAGGACACCAGAGGGAGCCTTTCTAGACCAAACCAGCAGTGTGAGGGCCGTGCTGCTTAGACAGTGGCGACAGGCCCAAGATTGGTCCAAACTTGGACTTGCTGATTGGCTTGAGTGTCAAGGTTGGAGCTGCCAGGAGTTGGAAAAGACTAAAAAGGACAGATTTCAGAGGGAAGTGTGGCCCTGAAGGTGCCTTCACAAACTCCCAGGTTCCATCCCTCTGAGGCAGTGTTTCTGTTGTCTAAACTACCCAGCTCATATGCTTTGTTATTGCGACTCCAGGAAATGAATGAGGATTGGCCCCACTTTACAGATGATGCCACACAAGCTCAAATGGCTGAGCAGTAAGGGGTGTGCATGTGGGATTCTAGGTCTGTGGTCCTAGGGTTCAGGACGGCAGATAAGAGAGTGCCTGAGAGATGTGAGGTGACAACGGGTGTGGGAATGGATGGCAAATCCAAAGACCATCAGATGTGGCCTCTCTACACTCTTCAGACCTTGCTGAGTTTATACATGTCTCCTGCAGACATCAGTGCCACAGTCTGAAGCAGTATCATTTAAGTCTAATAGGAGTTAAGGGTATTACTGTGCATTTGAGGAATGCATTTCACTAAGATTCAGAAAAATGGACAACTTCCTGGCTATGCGACCTTGAGCAAGTTACTTAACCTCTCTCAACCCGTTCTTCATTCAATGGAACCATGTTTCAACGGACAGAGTTGTTATAAGGATCTACTACATACAGCAAGCAGTGCTCAGTTCATGAACTTAACTCTTAGGCTTGGAAAGGAAGCTCTTCACCCAGAGCTGGTTGGTCTTTCACACAGTGATAACAAACTCTCCCTTGATGAGAGCAAGCAAGGGCCTGATCAAACACAGCCGTGGCCTAGAATTTTGGGCATTAACCTCCCTGCCCCAGAACAGCCTTACCTGGTGCAGCAGGTCACTAAGAGAACCTTTCCTCCTCTTGCCCATGAAGTGTCCCCTCCCAGCAAAGGTCAGATGAGCCTTTGCTCCAGGGATCCCAGTAGAAGCACATATCTGGTACACCTTCCTCTCAATCTGTGAAGGTCCAAAACATGGCCTTTCATTACACCCTGATTGCCACCACCTGCCCACAAGGAGTACCCTGTCAGGTCTAGAATCTTCAATCCTTATTGGAAGACAAGAGGCCAAGGTAGATTTGTGACACAGGGTCCAGTTCTGGAAACCTCACTTAGACTTTATGGCCTTGAATGGTGACCAGGAATCTAGAAAAAAAGGTTGTGCCATGACTCAAAGAGAGGCCTACCCATCTCCTGGAAAGGGAAGGATCCAGAAGTGTACAAATGACCTACTATATTGGGCCCTGTTCAGGAGAAGGTGCTGAGGGACACAGTCAATCATTGATCTATTTGTCCTACAGTTTTTTCATTAACAAATATCTGTATACACATTTAAAATGGTTCTCAGTGTAGCACTGTCCTCTGGTGAAACACACACCAAGAAAGCATTCTTGAAATTGTGTGTATGTATATCATAAAGGGTTGATGTGACTAGAGGCTTGGTCCATCCACCCAATGGAAGCTGTCAAACCGATTGTATCTTTGGATTTTCAGGCTGCCCATGCATGTTACAAACAAGTCACAGAGAAATGTATGGCAGGATCACTACAAAATACTGCTGTCCTTCCCATTGTTTTTGAATACCAGTATGCTATAGAGTGCATGGATTTGCCAACCCAGCTTATGGGACGGTCAGATGAAGAGGACACAAGATGGGAAGATACCTTTTACTATAGTCTTATGTTGTGTCACTGGCTGCATTTTCTCAATTAATCCACTAATTTCTAGAAGGCAAATTACTACAGGTTGAGTAACCCTTATTCGAAACACTTGAGATCTGAAGTGTTTCAGATTTTGGAATTTTGTGTAGATTTTACTGGTTGAGCATCCCTAAGCCAAAAACCCAAAATCAGAAATGCTCCAAAATGCAAAATATTTTGTGTGTCTCTTTGGATCTGATTCTTTGCATTAAGGATGTTCAATCTGTAGTATGTTTCACATCTTAAAATAAAGAATCTCAGAGGGGAGAAATGACTTGTCCTGGCTCATAGCCAGGAGGTGTAGTACAAATTCAGCCTCACGGTGCCTCAGTCCTGGGGCACCGTTTACTAATTTGGGACAGCCAGGCCCATGGTTTTTTATTCTGTGTGTCCCTTTCGAAGCTGGGGGATAGAGAGGCAACCTTGACATGATGCTTCACACACACAGTGCAGGTGGAAGGACCTTCTAGGGTACAGCCCTTCATGTTTTTCCTGTCTCAGCTCAAATCCACCTCTGCACATTTCCTTCTTCTCTCAGCAAATTCCTTTCAAACTGCCAAGGGGAAAAGTCCAGGTGAGTATCTTCCCTATGTGGGCAACATGGCTCCATCCTCTCCCATGCTGGACACTGTCCCCTCTGGCAGCTTCCCCAGCAACTGAGCTGTCCACTATTTTTATTTTTATTATTTTACTTTATTGTATGTGAGCTGCTCACTGGTTGCTCTTCCCCTTTCCACCTATGCCTCCCTCAACCTGGGAAAGTGTGTCCTATCAGCCTGATAGCGTTTGCTGTCAACTCTGAGTCCTGATACTGTCCTGCTGAGCCAGGCAGGAATGGGGGTGTCAGGGGGGAAGAGGCATCAGAGGAGCTCTTACCTGCTTTTTATATGAGATTCCACACCAAACTGATTCCAATAAAGGGACACACAGAATAAAAAACCATGGGCGGGCCTGGCTGTCCCAAGTTTAGAGCCCCTAAATTCTGGTAGCCCCAGATTTCGCATTGGGCCAGTCCACAGCATAAGGGCAAAGTGCACACAAGAATACTGACAGTTCCAAGAAGACAGGGACTCTGAGAAAGGACCACTTATCTCACTTTAGGAGATTCTCTCTTCATTGTAAAATTTACAAAGACTTATTTCAAAATGCTCTATCTAATAGGTAAGGTGTCTCCTCTGGCAAAGCCACTCAAAGCCACACTAAACTTGTTCCCACTGTGACAAAACCAGCACTGAGTGAAATATTTTCCTAGACTATAAACACTGTTAGCGTACATGTGCAAAGCGCCTTGTGAGTTGATGACAGGCACCCACCACCCAAAGGCAGGAACTGCATTATGCCATTCTGCAGAACAGAAAGCTGGGGCTCAGACAGGACTTGTCCAAGTCACACAGCTGTAGATGGCTGAGCCAGGATTTGAAGTCTGCACTCGAGGTACTTCAGAGGTGCGTGACCTTGGGATGTTTTCTTCTCTCCAAGTCTCAGTTTCCTCAACTATAAAATAAGGCATTGCTTCACACAGCTTTTGTGATGATTAGATGATATCATGCATGTCATCTATTTAGCCCAAGACTTGGTACACATTCAGTGTCCCAAAAAGCTTAGTTACTATTAGGAACTAGTAGGGACATGAATGAAATCAAAACTCTCATCTTCTAGACTCAAGATATAGCTTTCAGAGCCAGCACACAAAGAAGCCTCTGACTCCCAACACCCATTAGGTCCAAAGCCCAAGCTGTGCTCCCCAGGGAGGACTGTAGTCCACCTTGGGACTACCAGGAGGACATGCTTTAAACAAACATTTTCTGGAAGGAAGAGGACTTCCTAGGCTCTTGCTGGGAACACTGAGCAATTATCAGCTCCCACACTGTGACTGCGCCTGTGGTGGGTGAACCTCTCACTTTGTCCTATAACCTATGACCAGAGCTGGCAGCAGCCCTGATAGCCTCTATGCTTGGCTAGCAAACGGCTGTGGAGTTAAGCAGTAGGAAGTGGGAGGTCACACAGTCCCCAGGTAGAGGCCCCTGGGTGAAGGGGGATCGCTCAATGACAGGGTGTTGAGGTGCATAAGTTCCACTATTGCAACATGGTAAGGCCACATCCTAGCCCACCTGCCCCAGCTTCCCTTGGTCAGCTTGGCCCTGCCTCTTGCTCTGTTTGGTGGCACGCTGAGGTCAGGGCGAATCTCAGTCTGTTGCTGATACCTGCATCCCAGAGAAACCCGGTTCTTCTCTGAGGTGCAATCTGTGGGCGCCTGAAAAACCCCAAAGGTGGATCTATCCTGCTGTATAGGTTGATTACTGCACAACAGCACCTAGCTGACAGTTAGTAGGGCTGAAATCTGGCCCACCCTCTGCTCACAGGCTTTTGCACAGGAAGGGGCACTTTTTTTCTAATTCATCATCCTATAAAGACCACCACTCTCTAACAAGAGAGCCTAACCATTGTAGAGACCTGAAGAAGGACAGACATAGCTTTACAGTAAAACTCTAGGGACTCACTCTTAGATTTTAGGTGAAAGAACCCTAAATTAGCTGAGCATGGTGGTGCATACTTCTACTCTAGGAAGCTGAGGCAGGAGAAATCACAAGTTTGAGCCCAGCCTAGATAATTTTAGTGATTAAGCAAGACCTTGTCTCAAACATAAAAATTTTAAAAATTTTAGGTGTCCATGCCAGACTTTGTGACTCTTCCAAGAGAACCAAAAAGTCTGGGTTTTATGTGAAATCTCCCACATTTAAAATCTTGACTTAAAGTTGGCTGTGCTGGATTAGAGAGACCACTGGACCCCTGGACAGCCATTTAAGAACGGTCTAATCTAGCCAGGCATTGTGCTGTATGCCTGTTATCTCAGCACTTGGGAGGGTGGAGCAGGAGGATCGCAGTGAGGGTGAGGCCTCCCTGGGCTACATAGTGAGTTCAAGGCCAGCCTGAACTATGTAACAAGACTCTGTCTCAAAAAACAATAAAACCTGTCTAGTCTAACACATTCAGTAGTAGGCCCTGGAGAAATTATTTATCTGGAGGCTTCTGTATTTGTCCTTTTCAGGGTTTTCTGAGGACTTCCAAAGGCTTTTCTCCTAAGTGGGGTAGAATACTCCCAAGTGGCAGGCCTATCTTCTCAATTTGTAGCTTATTCATCCATTGCTGAAGCACCTAGCAAACCTCCAGCCTGTGGTAGGAAGGTGATTGTGGCCCTCTTGGGGTCTAGCAGCCCCTAGGCTGTAGGGAGGGACTGTGGCCAGGTTGAGAACATGCTGGGCCTGGGGAAGCCCATTGCGAAGTAGCCACTGCATGGGCTTCTTCAAGAGGGTCCTTGCTCCACCTGCCTCAATCACTACCAGTGAGTGGGTAGGACTGGAAAGTACCTATTAAACATGCCAACTCCTAGCCTTGCCCTCAGCCAGTGAATCTGAACCTCTAGATGGTAAGGCTTGGACTCCATATCCCAAATCCAGACTGATTTTGATCCCGACTTGACTCTGAGATCTATTTTGTGGTTGATGTCAGGCACTCATTCCAGGCCAAGGATCAGCTGCGGAAAGTGGGTGATAAACCCAGGGTGACATGGGTAGAGATGGGGGACTCTCCAAGGAGAAGGGCACATGGCCAGCCACAGGAACCAGGGGAAGGGAGAGCTGGTGCTTGAGGACCAGCGGCTCAGAGTTTGAGCCCTGCTGTGCAACAGCAGGTCCCCAAAGAAGTAGACCTGGGCACACAATATTTCAATGTGCATTCAAGAGCAATTCTCAGGCAGCCTGTGCCACACAAAGAGCTCAGACACCAAAGCCTGAAGCAAGGTGGTCAGGACTGCAATGATTTCTAGGGACTGGGTTGTGAAGGTGTTAGGTTAGAATGAAGCAGAAGCGGCAAGACTCGAATACATTTTCAGGATATGAAACCTTCCCAGACACCAAAATGGGGCCTCTGTACAGTCAACATTCCTGGCTACCAGACTCAACTGAAGGCCCTGTGGTGGAGAGGCAGAGCAGAAATAGGTCACACATTCCAGGGACAGCTGCCAGCCAAGAGTTTCTGGGTTGTAGAAAGTTTTTACAGCACCGTGTATTAAAGAGGCTCTCCTCCTTCCAGTGAATGTGTTTGGCCCCTTTGTCAAAGACCAGGTGGTTGAGTATTTGGACTTGTTTCTGTTCCACTGATCCTCAGATTTGTTTTGTTCTGTTTTTGCCAGTACCGTGCTACTTTTATCTAAGTAGCTCTGTAGTATAATTTCAAGTTAGGGATTGTGATGCCCCATCTGGCCTTTGTTTCCCAGAACTGGCTTTGTTATTCTAGGTCTCTTTTTTTTCCAGATGAATTTTAGGATTGTTTTCTCTCGTTCTGTGAGGTATGCTAATGGCATTTTGATTGGGATTGCAATCTGTTTTGCAATTTTTACAGTATGGCTATTTTTTACAATCTTGGTTCTTCCTACTCAACAGCAAGGGATATCTTTTCATTTTCTGATATCCTCTTTGATCTCCTTTTTCAGAATACTGCAGTTTTCCATGTAAAGATCTTTTATTAGATTCCTTTGTATTTCATTTTTTTAAACGCTATTGTGAAATGTATTGTTTCCCCATTTTTGGTGGGTTATTTGTGTACAGGAATGTTATTGTTTTTGAGTGTTGACTTTGTATATCCAGCCATGATACTGAATTTGCTTATTAAATCTAGAAGATTTCTGGTGGAGTGCTTGGAATCTTCTATGTAGAATATTATGTCTGTCACCTGCAAATAACTTCTAACTTTCCTATTATTATTCCTTTTATTTCTTTCTCATGTCTAATTGCTCTAGCCAATGTTTCCAGAACTATATTGAATAGGAGTAGTGATAGTAGATATCCTTGTCTTGTTCCTGATTTCAGAGTGAAAGCTTTCAGTTTTTGACCATTTAGTATGATGTTGGCTGTTGGTTTGTCATAGATGGTTTTTATCAGATTGAGATAAAGATCATCCATTCCAATTTTCTGTAGGGTTTTATCATGAATGGACCCATGTCTATAACCATGCACTAAATTAAATCAACATGGATCAAAGATCTAAATATTAAAACAGAAATTAGTATATGAAGGAAGACAGTATAGGTAAAGCTCTGGAAGACATAGTGTAGGCAAAGACTTTATGAACAAAACCCTGATCACACAGGAACTATCA